>VDFB02349300.1:0-16439 GCA_007258455.2 Sequoia sempervirens
AAAGATGATGCAGTGTTGATGTAATCATTTTTATCCTTTTGCAAATTTAAATCCAAATATGATCAATAGATTCCTAAATGATTATATTTATCAAGGTTGGTCTTTAAATACACCACCCTAACATGCAATTTGAAATTTAAGTTGCACTTTAATAAACTCATAATAGATAGTAAGAGAGAAATATGGCCCAATTTAAGGTTTGAGGTTCAAATTTGCTACCAAATAACTAACATATATCAATTATGCACCTATGGATGTGAACTAGGATAATAAATAGCAAGATATGGAGATAAAGTCTAAATCCTAAGGATGAATGATGTTAGGGGAAAACTACAATAAATTTATTTTCCATTTTTGACATAAAATGACTTCTTGCAATGGTTAATGCATAAAGGACAACCTAGTCATCATAGATCTAAAATATATGGGAAAAGGGCATTGGCATATAAATTTTACCATGGAAAAACCAAAAAAATTTGCATGGGGGCGTTTTTGGCAATTTTCCTTCCTCACTGGAATTGTAAACCAATTTTGTGGGTTTACCCCCATTATATTTTACCCCCACTTTGACTTGCATGTGAGCTACCATGAGACTACATTTCAAAGTAAAATCAAGTAGTCAATGACATAAAATTAAATTTTTTAGACATTAAAAGGATATGGATCTATATAAAGTATGTAGATCATAGATGTGGATCATGTGTACTCTCGTCACCATGGGTGATCCATTTTGAAGAACCTACAAATGTAGAAGAAAGAGTTGCAATGGGTAGCATTTGTTAAAGATTTAAAATTGACATAATTATAATGTCTAAAAATTATTTACAAAAAATTAAGAAGAGTAGGGCAAGTTGCTTGTTATAGAAAGTGGTAAAGTTTTGACTAATATAAAATATGTAAAAGATGTTAATTGAGAATATAAGAACCAAAGGACTCCAACCATGTGGAATAGGTTTGACTCTACAAATAGCACGATAAAAGGGCTTTGATTAAGCAAAAAATATACTTCATCTAGATATGGTAATGAAGCTCCAATTGGTACTAAAATATTATTATACTATCATAAATGCATCACTATAATTAAACTCATGAAACAACATTAATGATAATATATACCTTCATCCAAATGGTTGCACACAAAAATGCAAGGAATTGGAGGAGAGGAGGAAAAGATATCATTGTGATAAAGCATGTCAACATTGTGAAAGATATCATCATATAATAAGAATGTAAGAACAAATGAAATATATGATCAATAAAGAATGTGTAATAAGGGAAAGGAAAAATCCCCCCACTATAGGAAAATGACAAAATAAGGATAGTCATAAGTGTTCATAAGGATCATGTACATATTATTATGATATAAAATATATGAATATGAAAAAATCCATAGGATATAAGCATGATAAGGTTCATAGACATGGATAAGAATATTTAAGCATGACAAGGATCATAAACATGTATTAGATCATAACAAGCAAGCATAATCATAAATATGAAATCATAAGATCTAAGAATGTGATAAGGATCGCACACATATAATATATTTGTGTTTTAGATAAACATGGTAGCATAAGAAACAATCTTGACAACCACATGGAAACATGTAAAATTCATAAACATATGGCATAATTATAACATAGAAAATTATGTACCCTCATAATTTCACATTGTTTTATGAACTTGCTTCAACATCCACTCTTATAGTGTGTTCTAGGTCTATTTGATCTTGAGCCTTGGCCTACCTCCCCTACTTCAAAGTTTACTCAAATTTTGGACTACAATGTCATTCTTGCCTCTATTTTGGGAACGCATGTCAAATTTTAAAGAATTCCCTCAAGATACAAGTGTGATGTGCTAGAATCCTATAATTTTTGAGTTTCAAACATTAATTTCCTACTTAGTTATCCATTTTCACTTATTGCAATGCTTGCTTGTCAATGTAATACTCCATGCTTGCATACCTAACCAAACAAAACTCTCATTCCCTCTTCGAAAAGAAATATTTTTATTTTTTTTTGCATCTCTTAGTTGTCTCTCTTGGTTATCTTAGATAAAATCTATTGAAATTTCCATTGAAGGATAAATGACTCCATATTTGTTATATGTTCTTGCTCTACATGGTTGATCAAAGCTCTCACAAGATTGCTTGACTTGCATATCTTCCAAATCCTTGGGGAGCTCTCCATTTATAGTATTATTATTCTCATTCCTTTGAATAATATTTCTTTATTTTGATATTTCATCTCCCATTATCTATTGAGTAAATTTATTTTGTGTAGAGCACCACCTATTTGATTTATTTCATACACTATGGTAGTCTTCCTGTAGACCAAAATTGGTAGTTGTAGTTTTATTTTATTTTATTATTGCTCTCAATTCCTAGATGCACATAGGATAAGAGCACACACATATATTTATATCATTTCTCCTATTTATCTATTCATGGAGGTCAAAAGACCATAATAGGGACTTGACTTGAAGACAAGCTCCAAAATAGCCCCAAACACTTTTCCTTTTCCATGTATTTGTAGGTATTTTTTAAAGATCACTCAATTGTGTGAAGGTTTGCAAGTACTTTAGTATCCATTATTCATTTTATTTTTCATTTGTGTGATGTAGTTATTTCCATTCATTGCATTTCTTTATCAATTTCATTATCTACTAGATTGCTCGTGTGTTTCTATGTCTAATTAAATATATTGGGTGAATCATTGAGTTGAATTAACATATTTTCTTAAGAAACTTGGTATTCTAGTTCATATGGATGATAGTACAAAGCGCAAATATCCACATGATGTGATGGTGTCCTAGATAGTGAGCTTCAACGTCTAATGTAAACTTTATCTCTATATTATATTTTATGTTTTATGATCTACCCCTTTGAATTGTTTTTTAGTTTACACTAAACAATATTATTATTTTCTTTCAAGCTTTTACCAAATGAATGATATTCATTTCTAAATTTAAAGAGCATTTTTGAGGAAATTAGTATAACTATTTTTTTTTTCTATTGAGTAGAAGTGAAATAATATTCATTTAAATTTGTATAATAGGAATTTTTTAGTTAGAAAACTAATGTCTCCTAACTAAATTGAAATTATCCTTTTACAATAATATGTAAATATGAGAAGCACTACGAACACGGTAAAGATAAGCATAAGATATATAGCGTGAAAATAATAGCACAAGAATAGAATATAAGGAAAATGGAAACATCAAGAATCATCATAGATATATAGCATGAGAACATACGAAGTAGCAAGGAAACATGTGGACACATAATCGACAATTGAAATATAGAAGTCAAATAAGGCATATGGAAGCTAAAATATGGGGAAACATAAGAGGAAATCATGTGATTCAAACACCATAAGCATGCAACATAAATGACATAAGCATGAAACATAATCCCATACAACAACCATAAGGAAGATTCCCACAAGTAGAGATACAAGGCATAATGCACAATATATGAGGTGAAATAAGAATAGGAACATCATCAACTAAAGGCCAAACTATAAGGACATGCAAGGTAAGTGGAAGAATAAGTAACAATTCTTACAACTTACATGGCATAAGTAAAAGGTCAAAATAGAAAAAAAAATCAAATAAAAGGAGGAAGTGATATAAATAACACATCATACATTCAAATTCACTTGTGTCAATGTGCACTACTAAAGGTCTCTTTATGCCATCCACATGCTAACTAGAGACATAGAAGCAACATAACACAAAGTTAAAATATCAAAATAAAAGCACAAATATAGAAAATACTATGAGATATATGTGAAGGTAGCTAAGAAATTGAATCATCCCCATTAAGTGGGTCTATGAAATGCTCAAAAAAGTCATTGAAATCACTACCTCCTAGATTATCCACATCATTAGAAAGTTGGCCCTCATGAACAAGAGTGTGATGTAAGTATGTCAATTTTGACATGGACTTGGAAAGAATAGTCTAAGATGTTAGCTTATTTTTGTCTCATGTGTAAATATGACATATGGTGTAGTATGATCAAGAAAACCAATATGATAGCTAAAACTAGAAGGATCATTGTTATAAAATTCAATGTGATTATCCTTAACTTGTATTGTCTCTTTATCTATGAGATATCAAATTTGATGTTTTAGTTTGAAGCATTTATCTATAAATTTTTCATGTATACAATGATAAGCACAAAAATATTTTTTTTTACGATGGTGCAAGGTTAGACATAACCATTGGCTTAACAAGAGGTAAATTAATAAGATTATGCTCCTAAAAAAATCTAATACATGTGGAGGCTCCTATAATGTAATGAATTGTAGATAAATCTCTTTAGTGTGGTATTGGTATGATGATCATTATTAGGTGCATCTTCATTACCCTCATTATCCAAATGTGGCAATGATGATAACTCATGAACATAAGGTAAAGTGTTAGCAATACACTAATATAAAAGAGAATCTTCTAATAAATCACACTCATATTTACATATAGTAGCATGTAAATATTAAAATGAATGATGAGCCTTGCAATGCACTTTTATTTTAAAGAGTGGAAGTAAACCATCAATAAACATTCTTTGGAGTTAATCATCTTCTAAGTAGAACAAATTTTAGTAACTAATTCTTGAAATAATAATATATAATCTTTAATTGGATTGTGTTTTTACTTGCATGACATTAGGTTAGCAACATTCCCTAGGTTCAATATGATAATGACATTTTTCATAAAGACATTTGCCAAATCTTCAAAGGAAGTGGTAGAAGCACGAGGTAATGAATAAAACCATGTAAATACATGACCACTCAAGCTTGTTGAAAATAACTAGATGAAGTAATGAATCAAATTTACTGCCATAATTTGTAAAACAAGAAATGGTAGAAGGACTAGAAAAATCACATGGAGGTGAAACATGTGTATCTACATCACTAGGATCCTCGAGTAAAGATGAAGCAAGACATGCACAAGTAGGAATATCTAAAAGTAAACAAGCTAGCATAAGATGTACAAAATATATGTTTATTAAGCCTAGTAGCATCATATGAAATTAGATCCCTCGAGGTATCCTGAGAGACCAAGAATAAACTATCATCAACATGAACTAAAGCATGAGAAGGAAAGGTGCTCATAAGTAATATATCATCATGCTTATGCACATTAACTAACACTAGTAATAGGAAATGAAGAGGCAACATGAAGTTCATGGACAATTGAACTGAGTTTATCAAAAATAGAAGGACAAGCAATAGCAAATCCTATGGGGGGATCACAATATGATAAAATAACACCTCCATAGAAGACATGAAAGCATCAAGGATGAGGGCATTAGATGAAATGAAGCATAAGAATATTAAAATTGATAAGATGTGCATGAATAGAAGCTAAAGATAAAGGTATATTCAAAAATTCATAATAAATAAGGTATCAATGATACACAAACAAGGATGGGTAGGTGTGTAGAGATCAAGCATATCAACAACCCGAACCTTATTATAGATAAATTAATATATAAATAAAGGGTGGATCTAATCCTAGTTAGATCTAAAATGGAGCATTAAAAATTAGTAAAAAATATCATATATCTAAAACTATAAGGGTGTAATATGAGTCAAAAAGTAATCTAAAATAAACTATTTACATAAATTTCTAGGCTAATTAAAAATTAAAACAATTAAATAAGAAATCAACTTAGATAAATGAGTTAGAACTAATAAATGAAATCATTAAAATTAAATGCATGGATAAGTTATGAATTTGATGAAGATGTTATTGTGTAGATGTTATGACCCCATTTTTCATATGGCATAATTTTAGAACTTATTAGGCAATTGTCATTGACTTGTAAATTTAACTATTCCTTGCATTGGTTCACTTTTGCATGCACATAAGTGATTTTCACATAAACATACTTGAACTTCACATGTCCATCTAAACTTGTAACTTGCAAGTGTAATTTGGCAAAATCTTGTTGTATGAAACTTGGTTCCCTCTTTGTGTACACTTTGAATCTAGTAAGGAATAAGCAGTGTTTAGAAAGACCTTTGGAAATTTGCTAAATTGTGAGGGTCATGTTCTCCTCAACTAGAGCCCTAAATGGGTCAATTCAATGACGATGAACCAAGGGCAAGAAGAAAATGTAGGTGTGCAATATGCTCTAAATATGATGATGCAATGCTAATATAATTGTTTTAGCCTCTTGTAGATTGAATTCTAGACATGTTCAATAGATTCCTAGATTATTACTTTAATTAGGTTTATACTTTAAATATGCAACCTTAACATGAAATTTGAAATATTTTGCACTTTAATTAGCTTGTAATTTGACTAGTAAGGGAGAGAAACATGGACCTAAATTAAGAAATTAAAATTCAAAGGTTTGGGGTTCAAATCCACAATCACATAATAGACCTAGATAAATTTCACACATAGAGATATGAATCAAAGTAATGAAGGACTAGATGTGAAGATTGGATCTAAATCCAAAAGATGAATAATAATAAGAACAAGACATGATAAGTCTATTTACCAACTTTCATATAAAATTTATCATATTGCAAACTAATTAATATTTAAAAGACAACCTACTCATACTAGACCCAAGAAATAAAAATAAAATATAAACATAAGATTTTCACCATTATAATTATAATACTTTAATCTTATTTCATCCTATTATAAAAAAAAATATTGCATACACTTCAAGTTCTACTCTAAAAATCATTATAATTTTTTTTTTTTAATATTTACTTTAAGACCTAAGAATCAGCATTATCAAAAATAAAGTATAAATAATTATTTACTAGTTGAATATTAATATAAACATTTGCTTAGGTTTAAAAGACATATAAAGCCAACCCCCCATGTTAGATAGAGATGTCATAAAGTCGAAGCATGCGAAGAGATATTATTTATACACTTACAAATAGAGTGATAAATCTTTTTTAGGGTGGTCCTCACCGAGATGTTATAACTTTATCCATGTACCTAAAAGCACCCACAAAGGGACCCATTGAATCGCTATCATTATGAATTTACACGTAGAATTCAAAATCTCATCAACCACCCTAAATTCTTGTCGGTGACATCTTAACCCAAGATGGGAAAACTATTTGAGCTGGCCACGCAGCCTACAAAATCGAATGTTGTCGTGCCATACCATGCCATGCCATTTTTTTATTTTCGAGCCCATGGTTTGTAGCAGTATAAAGAATTTTTATATATTTTGTTTAATATATTTATAAAATATTAATAATATATAAAATATTAATAATATAAAACAATTTTTTTCATATATTTTATAAAATATCAATAATATAAAATAATTTTTTTAATATATTAAACAAAATATATAAAAATACTTTAATATTTTTTATTAGAGATTTTAATGGTGTATTAATAAAATATATATATTAAAAAAATATTATTAAATAATTAAAAAATAATAATAATAATAATAGTAAATACAAATAAATTAGTTTTGAAGTAAAATAAAATAATTCTTTTAACATATAAAAAATAATTTTATTATATAAAAAAAGTAATGAAATATTTTTTTAATAAATATACTAATTCAAAATTTATATTAAATATATTTATATTAATAAAATCAATTTTTAATCAATTTTTTAATTTAAATTCTATAGAATATTCAATTAATTAGTTGTATTGTTTGTTACTGTTTAAATTATGATGTCATTGTTTTTTATTTTACGAGTATAAATAAGGTTTTTATTTTAGGCAATGCATAAACAATAATGTGATCATCTTAGATCTAAAACATAAATGAAAAGGTATGGATATATAATTTTCAAAATTACATCTATATTTGATCTTTAATCAAAACATAAACTAATATAATTAATTAAAACTATTAAGTATCTTTAATACATAATAAATTATGTATTTGTATGTATATATGTTATAGATAATATTTTAATATCTATTAAAATTTAAGATATATAGTTTTTTTAAATCTACCAAGTATTGATTAATTGATTGAGCCAAATCAAGTCTAAATAGAATATAAAAATAATAAAAAAGTACATCAATAATTGTTAATATTTTAAATCAATATTTAATTTGAGTTTTGTATTGAATTGTTAAAAAAAAGGTCTATTGAAGTGTAAATAAAATGTTTTCTTTTCAATTTTACTTTTAATTAGTGATTTTAAAAATTAAAAAAATTATAGATATATATTTCTATTTAAAAACATTTTATTTGGATTATGTATTGATTGGTAATATTTATTTAAAGATGAATTAATTGTATTGTTTGTTATTATTTAAATTATTATGTTATTGGTTTTTATTTTATTAATTAATTTATTAAATGTATTTTATTTGTTTTATATATTGAATTGTTAAAAGATGTAAAAATATTAATATTAAATGTATAGGAAAATGGTTAAAAAATTACATATTTTCCAAAAAATAAAATATAATATGTAATTTAAAATACAAATTATATAATTCTTATAATATTTATATTATTATTTATTGAATATTTTATAGAATTTCAACTAAAAATTTGATTTTATTAATATAAATATATCTAATATAAATTTTGAGTTAGTATATTTATTAAAAAAAGATTTCATTACATTTTTTATATAATAGAATTAGTTTTTATATGTTAAAGAATTATTTTATTTTACTTCAAAACTAATTTATTTGCATTTACTAATATTATTATTATTATTATTATTATTATTATTTAATTATTTAATAATTTTTTTTAATATATGTATTTTATTAATACACCATTAAAATATGTAATAAAAAATATTAAAGTATTTTTATATATTTTGTTTAATATATTAAAAAAAATGTTTTATATTATTGGTATTTTATAAAATATATGAAAAAATTGTTTTATATTATTTATATTTTATAAATATATTAAACAAAATATATAAAAATTCTTTATACTACTACAAACCATGGGCTCAAAAATAAAAAATGGCAGGGCTGCCTTATATTCTGCACGGATTTAGGAAGGTGAGTTATTGCACGGGATGGGTCCCATCTTTTGACAACTGATAACCGTTAAAGGTAGGCAAGACATGACATGGCATGGCATGGTATGGCACGACAACATTCAATTTTGTAGGTCAGCAGAGCACCAAACTATTTGACCACTTCCACGTCCATTAGACGTGTTTAAACTGTAAAATTTCAATGAGTTTTCTTATTAGTACCTACCAATAGAACTCTTGCTTCAAGGCAAGTTTTAATTGGTGATTAATTTTGGTAGTTTCATTTAATGAGTTTTTTTTATTAGTACCTGCCAATAGAACTCGTTGAATGAGAGCAATGTTTCACTTGTTAATTTATACAATTTTTAACTATAAATATTAGGTTTATGATTTCACTCTTCAATAAAGAATGTTATAATAGATTTTATCATTATGTAGAAGTAAGATTTGGATATGCATTTTGTAGACAATTGTTGTTGGACGGAGTAGTCACTTGAAGGCATGAAGCATGAGTAGTAGGGGAGAGGACTCAGTAGTTGAGCACCCTAACTTCATGATTCTCAAAATCCTACATGGAAATTTCAAATTACTCCAAATTTTTTACAGCAGTTTACTTGGCAAGTTGCCTGCTTATAACTAAGGTTTCGAGGCCACATGATCAAATATGATGCCATATTAGCATGCTTTTTGTCGA
Organism: Sequoia sempervirens; assembly: GCA_007258455.2. NCBI lineage: Eukaryota > Viridiplantae > Streptophyta > Pinopsida > Cupressales > Cupressaceae > Sequoia > Sequoia sempervirens. The sequence goes on from VDFB02349300.1 coordinate 9,659, forward strand.
GGTGTCCAAAATGACCCCAAAAAAAAGTGAGACCGATACTTGTGCATTAAATCATGTTTTATTGGTGCGCTGATGTGGCATCACATGATCTGTTGCTTTTTAGATCTAAGGAATACATTTCATTTAATTATGGGTAGTTATCATCAACACTAACAACTTTAATTGTGGGGAGTAAGGTTTAGGTAAATCATTTCTTCAAATATGTTTTAAAAGTTTATTTGTTGAAAAAATATTATGATACATCACATGGAAATTTAGGGTGGATAAAAGGAACATATATCATACAAAATAACCACCTCTCATCAAAGGATTCTAGTTTAATCAGTTGAGCACAATTGGTGAAGATGATGGTATGTTCTTTGATTACACCATCCATCAAGGTTCAAAACCTCCAGAGCTATGATATAAGGGATGAGATCAAGATCATGCATTGGACAACTTTGACAAAATAGATACCTCGATGCCATTGGCTCTTAACCGAAAAGGTAGCAACATAAGCTCATGCTCTCATATTGAATAGCGAAATGAACTCATTGATGATATAAAATCCTCCATAAAAAAATAAAAAAATAAGAAAAAAAAGAGAAGGAAATATATTATTTCCTTTAATGTGAAAAGTAAATCATGGTTATTGATATTAACACTTCCTACCTTAAAGCAAGAAACTATTAACAAGAAAATTCACTAGAAATGAAAATTTCAACTTTTTTTATATCATGTTTTTTGAATTCTAAGTCCCTATGGGAAAAATCTTCCAATTATTTTTCTCTACATTAACTAAATTTAATTTTTTTATTCTATTATAGTTTTTTTGTTCAAATATTTTTGCATGTACGTTTACCCCTATAATCAATTAGTTATTAAAAAACTGTTGTTTACACTATTCTTTCTAGAAACCCAAAAACTACTTTTGAATGTTCTTATTTCTAGAACACTAAAAATTTGCTTCTATATGCTACCATTTCTTTAAAAAAACACTTTTACTATTCTCCAATCCTAAAAATTTGCCTGGTTTGTAACCAACAATCATTGGTGGTGGTTTATGTTACCTTCCAAACATGATAGGATGGACAAGGGGATATAGGAAAAAGGAACGTTGTTATAGGTTGTGCCTGGTCTATGAGCCCATGAATATACAGATCCTTACAAATCTAGTACAAAACAAGCAACTTATTAGGGCTAATTGCTTATTAGTACATCACACGTGACAAATGACTGGAAAAGCTTCCTATGGCTAGGTTTCAAAAAATTCTAATGGCTAGTTTGATCTTTTCTAAGCTACTAAACTTTTGTTACTAATGACTAGTTTGATCTTTTCTGAGCTGCTAAAATTTTGTTACTAACTCCTTCGCCTTATTAACAACTTTAGTGTAAAAGAGCACAAATTTATTCAAAAAAAAGATAGCCTCTCTAGATATTTTATCGATCCCCTCACAAGCAGATCTGGAATAGCTCAAATTCTTTTTAATTTGCTCTATGGTGAGCACATCAATGCCCTCTACCTCAGAATTGGAGGCTTCATCAAGTGTAGGAGGAGTGGCCATGGAAGAAATAAAGTTACTCAATGCAAGGACTTGAGATTCCAGTTTTATATTTTCTTTCCTTTGTTCTTTCACTCTTTTAATCAAGGTATTGACTGAATAATTGGCATGTTACACATCACCTCCCAGTGTTGGAGGCCCCATATCAACATGTGTGACTTTGTAGTATGCCTCTGTTATTTCATCTTCATTTAAATCCTTCACAGGCTCAACAATTTCTAACATTTGACTTCTAGAAGTAGCATCAGTCACCATCCTTGACATCCTCCTGGCTTTCTTAGGTTTTGAAGAGCTTTGAAGTAACTTTGAAACTGTATCCACTCCAACTAGCATTGTAGGAATATGCTTTCTCTTCTTCTCCACTACTTTTTTTAGCCATCCTGGGGAGGCTACTACCATACCAGAATCTTCATTTCCACTAATAGTTTCTTTAGGAGTGTTAGGAGTGAAAGGTGGATTATCACTATCAGGTGGAGAAGAGGGCAATTTAGACAAAGGAGGAAATATATTATCTTCAATGATCTGTTGAAAGATAGCTTCAGAATCTACAGCCATAAGTTTTTCTTGATTGGTCTTCTTCTTAGGGGTAGGAGAAAGCACACTATCTTGTTCACAGATGCTCTTCAACTTGACTATTTCTTCTGGCCTATCACCATCACCTCCTGACTGAGAATTTGCACTAGAGGACATCACAAAGGGTTTTCCCAATGATACACTTGCACCAGATGCTTGCGTAGACCCCTATTCATTCTTTTGTGATGACTTAGGCTCCTAAACAAGACCAGCAACTTGCCACCATTTCCCATCCAACCAGTCTTGGGTTCTTTTAAGCATTGAGGCAGCACACACCCTCATAACTGAAATTTCACTTTGGCTCCAATCAACCCTAGGGTGGGATTTATCAGAAAAACTTTCATATGTAGGATCTATTATTGTTGAATCCTCAACTACATTTTTAGGAATGTGAAATGACAGACCGAAAGCCTGTATTTGTTTTAGTGTTAGCCTCATATAATCTCTTCTCAAAACTTCCTTCTCATCGACACAATCTTCCCAGAAATCTTCAATAGATGGCTGATGCCAATATGAGCGCCCTCCATAGAGATTATGCTTCACAAAACCAATTAGCTCTCATAGACATATTCTTGAGGTTATATTCCTTGAGAATTCCTTTAGCTCCCCTGCCCATCTGGTTTGTTTTGCACACAAAAGAAGGGGTCTCCAATGGGAAGACATACCCTAAGAGTTTTATATCTGTTGGTTAACAGATTTATCACCTAACTCTATATTCATACGCCCATAAAAGGTGATAAATGTAACCACAATTGAATCAGTAACATTACAACATTACAAACTTCAAAACTGATTCTCTACTTATTTTGAAAGGTGGCAGCTACCTTTATCAAATGTTCAATGAATGATTTTTTAAAACTAATGATGCTTTTAACTAGAAAGCAAATAAAGGATGGGGCTTTTAACCATAACACTTCAAAGGTATCTATCAATCTCATGTAAATAGAAATAGAACTTCTAAAAGAAAGATAACAACTAAACCAATATCACTGTAGAAATTTTATTCACAGATAATAACACCACAACAATATAGCAAAATTATATCATTTGTCATCCCAATAATAGATATCACACTAGCAAAAAATTAATATAAACAAAATAAATCTATACGCCATAACTCAAAGATTATGCATGCATAAACTCCACCAATGTCTTTTATATCAAAATAACAGATAATAGCCAAAATAACAGAGTTTTCCCTAATGAGTAAATCAAAGTTTGCTCAAAAGAGCCTAATCACATCAGTCGAACCAATATTTAAACATATCCAATGTCTTTGGTAACGGTTTCTTGAAAGTAACCGTACCAAAAATTAAAAGAAATCATTAACTTAAAAGTGCCAACTTTAAAGAAAGTATATGAAAATGCTAAAAATAAACTATGTATCATTCCCAGCTGCTTCAACTTCATCAGCTTTTGGCTCCTCGTTCTCTCCTTGTTGCAAAAAATTCTCTTGCATCTTCATTCTGGCTTTATATTCCCTGTACCTGGTAATGATTGCAAAAATATCCTTGCTACCTGGTATCAATGTGATCTGAAGCCCAGTTCTCCATTTTCTAAGAGCAACTTCAAACTCGTTTAGTGTGTTAGACCTCCTTTCTGCTTCAGCTTTAAAAGTTTTGAGATAAAGCTCTAGCCTCCCAAGCTTTGAGAAATATTCTTTAGTCATCGTAGCAGGATTTGCTACTTCTCTATTGAAGACTTCTCTAAAATTTGAGCAGATTTATTTTGTGTCCAGAATTTTCTCATCAAAATCATTTGTTATCTTCACCTGCAAATCATGAAAGTTCCCCTTGATTTCTCCTGACATATCCAAATACTTCTCCAACACTTATGTGATTTCCTTTACCAGGTCATCATATATGTTTAGTTTCCATTTAAGTGAATCAAGCCATGAAGGATCTAATTCCTTTGGATCACTAACAATTTGTTCATTTACCAACTTCAATTGATCCATGGAAACTAACTCTTTCATTTCTTCCGAAAGTACATATAGACTAGTTTGATCCTTTCTAACCTACTGCAATTCTGCTATTAATCCTTTTCTTTTATCAACAATGTGAGTGTAGGAAATCACAGATTTACTAATAAAAAATATAGCTTCCTGAGACAATTCTTCAATCCACTCACTAGCAGCCTTGGAAGAGTTTCGATTTTTCTTAATCAACTCCATCGCAAACTCATCAATAACTCTTTCTTGGGAACTAGAAGCCTCAGTAGACAAAAAGGGAGAAACAATGGAAGAGATAAAGTTTTTGAAATCCAAAATTTGAGATTGCAATTTTACCCTTTCTTTCCTTTCTTCTTTTGTCCGCTTGGCTAAAGCTTTGACTGAGTAACTGGCATGATATACATCACCTTCAAGTGTCTGGGGACCCATGTCAACATGTATGATTTTATAATCATTCGCGGTTATCTTATCATCATCTACATCTTTTAAAGGTTCTGCAATTTCTAACACCTGATTACCATTGACAACATCATTTAGAATTCTTGACATTTTTTGGGCTTTCTTGGGCCCTGAAGAAGATTGGAGTAATTTTTTACTGTATATACTCTAGTGGATGTCATAGGAGTGTATTTCCTCTTATTTTCTACGGCTTTCCTCAACCATACTAGAGAGTTTTCTATTAGACTAGGGGCTTTATCACTTTGAACAACCTCTCTAGACTCGCTAGGAATAATTGATATGTTTTCTATAGGAGGAGAAGATTCTTCAAACAAGGGTGGGAAAGTACTATCTTCAACAATATGCTTAAAGATGCTCTCTAAATCTTCTAACACAGGTTTTGTTTGGACATTTTTATTTTTAATAGCAGGGGTGGATGGGTTGTCTTGTTCACATATTGATTTTTATTTAATTGATTTCTCTAGCTTTTCACCATCACCCCTAGATTGTGAATTGGTGCTACAAGACTTGATGACTATCCTCGCCAATGATGTACCTCCAGGGACTACTTGGCTAGATCCTTGCTCATTTTTTTGGGATGATTTTGGTTCATGAACAGAACCAACAACCCTACGCCATTTTCCCTCCAACCAATCCTGAGTCCTTTTGAGTACTGGTTCGACCCGTTTACTCATATATAAAACTTCATCTTTATCCCAGTCAACTCTGGGATGTGATTTATTAAGCAACTTCTCGTATTCAGGATCAAGAACCATCGAATCTTCAGACATATTTTTAGGAATTTGGAAAGAGAGACCAATAATTTGTATCTGCTCAAGGGTTAACCTCATATGGTCCCTTCTGCAAACTTCATTTTCATCAGCACAATCTTCCCAGAAATCTTTGATTGAAGGTTGGTGTTGATACAAGCCAGAGGCATACAATTTTTTTCTCACAAAGCCCTTGCTGTCAAAATTAGTTCTTACAAACAAGTACTGGAGATTGTATTCTTTGAGAATCCTTTCAACATTCCTAGCCATTTGATTACTTTTGCAAGAGAAAGAATGAGTAACTAATGGGAAGGTATACCCTCGCTTTCCCATATTCATGTATTTTATATTTACTATGGCCATTTGTCTACAGACCTCCAAAAATACCAGTAAATCCTCAGGGTACTTAGGCAATTTAAGTGGATCCTTCTCGTAACCTCCAATTCTCAAATAAGAAAATCTATCAAACTAGATATAAAAACTTCCAAACTTCAACACCAAAGATTTTGATTCAGGGGAAAAACATATTTCAGCGTTTCCATCCAACTTTCTCGCAGCTTCCATTAAAAATGCATGATTAACAAGACAATATTCTCCCATCCCAACTTGCCTAGTAAATTGCGGATAACACTTATACACAGGCATGCCAGGACTTGGTGGTACTTGTGGTTTCAACCCTAGCCAATAAGCTCTTTGACTAGCAATGATATATATCAAACAAGAACATAGATGAAAGGTAGCAGTCTTCTGAAAGTTAACTAATTTCTCATGCAAGTGAAAGAAAATTATCTCAGCCCAATCGATAAACACATTATCATCACAAATAACTAAAATGAACTGACACATCCAGTCTTCAAATAATTCAACTTGTGCATTCCCGACGATACGATGAAGTAAAGCAATAACATCAACAATTTATGCTTTAAAATGTGTCCTCTTAAGTTTATTGGGCAATTGAGACTTACCTTTCTTCTCTAATTTTAACCACCCTTTGGCCATAGAATTTTTACACCAGGTTTCATTAGTCCTGAAATATTCGTTAGCTGTTACAACAGACATCTCCTTTACGGGTGCCTTCACTGGAATTCCCAATGCTTGAGAAATGACCTCAAGAATTTTTTTAGCTACAATGGTTCCATCTGCGGCCTTGATTTCCCAGGTTTCAGGAATGTACCTTCCTGGCACATCGCGACGAAATTGAGTCCAACATCAACCTTTGCTTCTAGAAACCTCAGCGATCCTGAATCCACTTTCAAACACCTTCACATCTACGACATATTTTTCTTTACTGTCTAGACGTGCCCAAAATTCTTCCAATTTAAAAAGTCCTAGCTCTGTATCCCTCACACTGAGCCAATGATTTTCAATTTTAGACTGTATGAGCTCACTATGCCTAATGAGATGCTTGAATTCCTAAAGAAATAATAGTAACATGTAGAAGTACAACCGAGTCTTTAACAAATAAGTTCTCACCACCTTCAAGCCATATAAAATGACAAGACATGCAA
>VDFB02349301.1:0-17987 GCA_007258455.2 Sequoia sempervirens
TTCATTAATTCGCTTAAATCATTAACATATTATAAGCGTCATCCATTTGCATAATCATTTATTCATCATTTATCTATTTCATGCACACTTTATTCATGCATAATAATACCCATACATTAATTTACATTAATCTTATATCTATTACATATTTTAAATCATTTGTATTTTCATAAATAAATTCATTAAATCATTCATATAATTTGTAAATGCACTTTTAATCTAAATTCCTAAATCTCCATCATGTTATAAAACCTCTCATTTATTTCTCTCATTCCCATCAATTTCATTTGATTAAACAATATGGGATAGTTATCAATTTCTCCATTTCATGTTTTTAATCCCACATTTCTTTCACAACTTGAATCTACCCTGTGAGGACATCTATAAAAGCCCTCTTTCTTCTCACCATTGGGCACACCCACAGACATTCAATTTTACTCACTATCCATTCATCATAGCTTCTTGTTGCATTTTCGCTTGTGAAAATCTGAGAGCACCAAATGCATAATACAAGATCTTGATGATAGGAAAGCAATGGAGTTAGTTTTCTTTTGAATGCATATGTTTTGGTTTTGCATAGTTTAGTGTTACATTTTGCATTTGCTTTCATTTAGGAAAAGCTTCATTGATGTTATGTTGAAATTTTTATTTTGGGTTTATAGCTTTAAATCAGTTTTTTCATTTTCAGCATAAACGGTAGTAAACATGGATGTTTTGGAGTGAAGCCTTAAGAAGCTAAAGTTTTCCTACCAGACTAAGGAGTTTTCCTTTCCATCCTTTCAACTTCTTTTAGACCCTTTCTATGATACTATTCCAATATTTATTTGAAAGTTTCTTGGAGCTAAGAGGAATACCTAGGTAGTAGCTAGAAGAACAACAATTTGGCATCATATAATCCTCTTGAATCTATCTTTAGTCAACTAATTCGAGTTGAAGAAATAGAGCATACTTTTGTTGTAATTTATGTTTTTCCTTGAAGCCCTTACATAATCCTCAAGAATAGATTTCCAATATCTAGCTTCCACCACCGAAGCTTCCCCAAAAAGGATAGTGTCATTCACAAACTACTAGTGAGAATTAGGAGGCAAACAAGAGGCATCTTTAACCCCTTTGATTAATATTAAGTCGAGCTTACTTTTAAGGTTCCTTCCAAGGACGCACTCCACTATAATGAACAAGTGCAAAGAAAGAGGATCTCTTTGTCTAAGCCCTCTGCCATAAGAGAAGTATCCTCTAGGTGCACCATTAACCATCATAGAACATTTCTGAGTAGTAACATAGGCTTTAATCAACTTCAGGAATCTAACTTTCAACCCAAACTTTTGCAATACAACCAATAGAAAAATCTATGAAACTATATAATAAGCCTTGGAGATATCCAATTTTAAGACCATTCCTGAATTTTTACTATACTTGGACAAAACAACATCCAAAATTTGTCTTCCTTTGACAAATCCATTTTGATTATTCGATATTAATCTATGGAGAACACCATTGAGTCTGTTGACCATAATTTTAGAGAATATTTTATAAACAGTATTACATAAACTTATGGGTCTATAGTCTTGTTGAGAGGAAGCCTCTTACTTCTTAAGAATGAGAACTAAAAAGGTAGAGTTGAGTTGATGTAGCAGTTTGCTAGATCTAAAAATGTCCCTAGCAGTATTTATAAGGTCAATTGAAATAATATCCCAAAAGTATTGAAAAAAAGCAGGAGGGAACCCATAAGGGCCAAGTGCCTTATATGCACCAAAAGAAAAAACCACACTTTTGACTTCTTGCAACATGATTGTTTTTCCCAAGTATTTGAGGTCCTACTAAGTTATAAAATTGGGGATAACATTGATCAACTCTTCTAGACCTAGGGAGTCAAGATTAGTTTCAACCAAGGTTTCTTTAAAGAAAGAGGCAACAACTACTACAATGTCTTTCTCGAACAAAATCATGCCATCTTTAATCAAAGTCCTTATTCTATTCCTGCTTCTACATTTCAAAGTGGATTGATGGAAGAATTTAGTGTTTTTGTCTCCTTTAGTTAACCACTGGATCTTGGAGCTCTGTTTCCAAAAAACTTCCTCCATCTTTAATAGCTTGGACCATTTGATTTGTGATTGACATTCTTTTGTGCAAGTAACCATATCACTGTATCCTTGTTCCATTTTCACTTGGGTCTCCTTATGGTTAGTAAGGATTGTTCTGCTTTTTATGCAAAATATTACCAAATGATATCCTATTCCAACCTTTAACCTTTGCTTTTACATTTTTGAGTTTCTAAGCTAGACAATACATAGGAGTAGCATAACAAGGAATTTTCCACCAACTTTCCACTAGATATTTGAATTCAGAATGGGAGTTCCACATTATTTCATATCTGAATGGTGGGGGAGGGGGACCAAAAGACACTTCCTTGACCCAATTTAGAAGAATAGTGTTATGGGCTAACCCCATTCTAGGAAGAGTAGATAATCAGAGTTTAGGAAGAATGTTCCAATTGTTGGATATCAAAACCCTATTTAGTTTAACTTGAATATGATTATATCCCCATATCCTATTAGACCAAGTAAACAAAGAGCCTTGTAACTCTATATCTATTAACCCCACAAAAGAAATAAAGTCTATTGAATCCACCATACTGTCAGAGAAATCCTCCAATCCTCCCATTTTTTCAGAGGGAAATAGAGTGTTAAAGTCTCCACCTAGCATCCAACATTCCTTTGATTTTATAGAGATAAGAGAGATTAAAGAATCCCACAACTAGCTCCTCATAGCCCCAGAATTGGGAGCATAAATATTAGTGAAGTTCCATTTCGCAAGGGTATGCAGATCTTCCATATGGGTTGTCAAACTATTTTTGCAATGTTTTCCTTTAACACCTTTAAATCTAGCAAGATTCCACAAGGTTGTTATTCTGCTAGAAGCCCCTTCCACATTGCTAAAAAAATATTCAGCAGAAGGCCAAATATTTTTGACAATCATGTCAAAAGTAGACTGTTGGATCTTGGTTACCTAGATGAGCAAAATATCAAACTTGAGATCAACAAGGAAACTCTTTAAAAGATGTTTCTTAAAAGGGATATTTAACCCTCTAATATTTCACAAAATTAACTTCATAAAAGGAAGGAAGAGTCAATACTATTTTGATATTAACCTTCAGAGGAAATTCCTCTGAAACCAATCATTTCTTCTTTCGAGGGTTGTCTAGAGATTTTTGTTTCCCTAAAGTAACTTCACTTGCTGCATCTCATGCTCGAGTTTCTCTTTGGGAAGGTCTACCTCATTTATTTTCCCCCCAACATCTTCTTTTCTCTTCTTTTTAATTTTTCCATTGACTTGAGTCCACTCCTCCTCATCAACCCCTTCAAAAATCTTCTTAGGATTTTGAGCATCATTAGCACCAAATCCCAACAAATAAAGGGATTCCTAAATTTTTTTACTTTGACCTTCTAATAGGTTTTTAAAAGCTCCATATTCCCTTCTAATTTCTCCTCCTTCCCTGTTGGTTTCCTTCTTATTAATAGCCACAAAGGCTTCATCTTGTTGAGCTTTCTTTATGTTCGAATTAATCTCTCCATCTTCTAGTCCCCTATTACTTGTTCGGAGGGGAGAGCCATTACATGCTTCCTTAGCCAACTCATCTCTTTGAGGAGTAAGAGAAGGCTCCTTCAAGTGAAAATTTTCATTCTCTTTATTTGTTCCTTCCTTACCTTTCTAAATAGTTCTTTCTACTATTAACAACCTTTTCATTTGTATTGGCTTTTAGAATTTTAGTATAATTATTGATGTAGGGTTTTTCATATTCCTTTTGCATGCTTCCCTCCCTTTTCTTCCCTAGTTGAATATATTGTTCTCCAATACCATCTTTGTTAGAAGAATCCCTCTCTAAGTCTTTGGACTTCAAAGCTTCCTTATGTTGCTGACCAGGTGTCAATTTTCTTTTTGTTAAAGTTATGCTAGAGGGAAGAACTATGTTGACGACCACATTAACATAGATTCTCATGAATAGCAATCTAGATCTATGTTGACTACCTGTCAATAGCAAGCAAGTGTCCAAAGGAGTTAACAATTCCTTGGGATATTTTATAATTCCAAAACTCTAGAGGGAGACCTGAGAGGTATATCCAAGTAGGATCCATTGAACCCAGATTAGCTGATGATTTGAACCCTAGATTCCATTTGCTTAAGGAGAGAAAATTCTCAAGGTTTTTATCAAAATCCCAAGGGCCTCTTGTAAGCACCTTTATCAAGTCTTCATAGACCATAAAGCTAAAAAGAAACAGGCCATTGGCCATAACACTTATACTAACACTACCCTTGAGTTTCCAAATTGTTTCTGTCCACTTCCTAACTTGATCAATGTTGGGATGGAAGGAAAGAAACTTACCAATAAGGGAGGGGTGAAATCCAACAATCGCTTCATCCATTAAGTCTTCAAGAACAACAACCTTCAACCCATCTACCACACATTAAGCCATCAACAAAGCTAAAACCCTAAGTTTCTCCATGGATAGAGATCTAGTACCCACTGATTTATCGACATAGGAGGCGGGGTCCTCTTCCAAGGAGTCCAAAGCAAATGTGGGTACATTGGGGCCTTCTCTGTATTCTAACCAAGAATATACGCAAAACATGACACCATGGGTCTATTTGCACCGACCTATGCTAACACAACAACCACTTTGGATGGGGGAGCCCCAACAGGCTCCCCACCTGCAAGTGCCATAACCAAAACCTCAAATGATGCAGAAATTTTGAAAATGCAAAGCACAAGAGCAACTTGCACCTAGAAATATGTTATGTTGCCATGAGTCTCTTTGTACAATTTTATTTGGTTTACAAAAGGTGGGGGTGTTCTTAATTTTTTATGATAAATGGAAATTTATTCTTACAAAGAAAGACTAACTTTAATCGACAATAAATCCACTTGATGTTAAGGACCAATCTCTTGAGTTGTTGGAACAAACCATTTAAAAATGTAATTTATATAGGAAAAAAAATCCTTAGTTGAGAAAAAGGATGTGGCCAACACCTCTTAAAACTTATATAAAGCTTTCTCCTGTGGTAAGAATAGGCGTCATTTTGGCATTTTGCAATTCCATCAGTGAAATTCACACCTTTTATCATACAATGCACCATCTTGGGAAAAGTAAAAAGTTTAGTGTAAAAAATGAACTGAGTGAAAAGCACTTGGAGCAGGAGTGTGAAATTTGTGAAAATACTAATTTAGTTAGCATTCAATCTTCAAACTATTCTGCACCTCCATCAGTAATATTTGCATCACTTGCTTTGTAGTCTGCAACCACCATGAAAGATTGAAAAGAGTTGGCAATTTTGTAAAATTACAAGTAGGTACAATTGTTAACAGTGGTGGGTATGTTTTGCTAAAGTCAGCTAGTTGTAAAGGGTTTCAGGGCCCCTTCAAAACTTGTTTTACCCTTTTCATCAAAAATTCTAGTAGGAATGTTGATGAGAGTACAGGAAAATCCCATCTTTAAATTTGCAACTCTCTATATTCACACTTAGTTTGCAATTTTTATGGAAATGCAGTGGGCAGCTCTCTGAAAAGTGACTTTCTTATTGTTGATGCATGACTTTTCCCTTAGAAAAGTGTTAGATTCAAATTAAAAGTTTTGGATATGATATAACAGATTATTGGAAGCAATTTTACAATTTTGACCCAATTTTCATACAAACTCACAGCTTTGAAAGTGGCCTATCAATACTTTTTTGACAGTTTTGGATTCACCCATTTTCAATTTTAAGTTTTGGCCCAAGGTGTAACTTCCTCATTCTGCAAATATTTTAAGCTAGTTGCTTTCTTGGTTCCAGACATTCCAAATTGCTTGGTAAATACTTAAGGAGCTCTAATTGCACCAAAGTTGAAGTTCAAAAACAAGGCATCTCCTAGAGATAGATAGAGTTGTGATAATATTTCAATACTGCACACATATTTATTGATCGGTTTCCATATAATTATGGTGCATGCATGCTTTGTCTTGTAGGAAACATTTGGTTCATGTTTTTACCTAGCTGATTTTTGTGAGTTGTCTTGTATGCAACACCATGGGCATTGCTACATGTGAAAGCAATACTTTCTTTGTGTTAACCTTCTTAAATGTCTTCTTTTTCATTCCAAGGTGTGTAAACTTCTAGTAATAATGTAGAGGGCAATTTTCCTAGTTTCTAAGAATTTGACTTCATTCCATGGAATTCTTGTTTGGGAGATCTATCTTAAGGTTTTGTTTGATGATCTATATTCATCACTTTAGAGTCTTAGACCTGTGATTGGATTTTTCTTCAAGCTTACATTCATACTTATACTTCTAAAGAAGAGATGGAAATGAAATAGTCTAATAGAGATTGGACATAATAAATGGTATTAGAATTCTTTACTTAAGACTAGATTTTTCTTAGTCTCTTGGACGAGTAGCTTGGAAATTATGGATAATGTTGGTATACTCTGGGAAAGATTAGATCATGTCTTCGGTGCAACTAATAGAGCATTATTTATTAATGATCATCATAGGTTCCAACAAGCAAATAAATTTATTTCCAGGCATCAACATGACTATCCCAAGTTCCTATAGGTGTAAGGTCATCCTCATGGACAATGCAATAGTTATCCCGCCTTTTTTCTACAAACAAGAGAGCTCTTAAAAGGACAAGGAAAAATGTAATGACCCAATCCTTTGGTAAAGTAAAAAGATCATAACTTACATCAGGCGAGTAAATAAACGTGCTGACAAGATGTTAAAATAAAAAATTTCTTTCTTTTTATTGATAATACATAAACATGATGCCATTTCAAATTACAATAAAGATTCCATTTCATTATAATAATTTCACAAGTACAAGTAATAAGAATCCATACCTTAACTAACATAGCTCCAATGAGCTTTAGAACAAATAGTAGTAAGATGGTCCAGGATCTTCCCTTTCAAATCTTGGTTCTTCAGTCGCATGCTGTGGAGGAGAAGCATCACTCAGGTGCTTTTCTACCAACCATGGACTTATAATGCGGTCCCCCGCACATCTATCATTCGATAGATGGCCCTCCCTTCGATGAAGAGATTGATTGGGTAACCGATACTTTTAAGCAACTGAGCATAGTGTTGTGTCCTACACAACTAGAACCTTGTTGTTTCACAATCCCAAACTAGCATAAAGGATCATGATGAATTAACAGTGTAGTCTCAAGCATCATACAGTCTAAGTGGATGTTTTACATTGCACTACTTTGGCCAAAGTGTTCTCATTCAGTACTTTGAATGAAGGTCATCTATCATAAACACTACTCAGGGCTGATTTGACTTAAGGCTATCTTAGATTACACATAGGTGTGGTCCTTCACTGGATAGTATGTCATCCCAGACTAACCTACAACATACTAACTGCTAGAAATGAATCATCATAAGTAATTAACAGAATCCCTCCTATATTGGAAATCTTTATCTTAGGAGTAACTCAAGCTTATCTCAGTTAACCTAATAACTTAAGCTGGTAGAATTTACTTGATTCCTGTCCTCATTTCAGTCCTAGTATATAGTTACTATTACAACCATATTCTCCTTATATAGAGATCATACAATTAATGCAATTCACACAAGTATGCATCTTTGTCCTTTAACAATCTACTCCCTAGGTGTAAACATATATGCAATTAACAAAACATCTTACTTTATTTACACAACATAAATATAGTTTATGAAGCAATTCCCTATCTATGCATAAGCAGTAAACACAAATTCCAGAAATATTTAAGCTTCACATTGAAATTGATAGTAGAAAAATATCCCATGCCTGGTATTTAGCTTTCCTCCAAATGATTATATCTCAGCCTATTCTCACAGCACTTCCAACTCTATCAATCAATTGGAAATTCCCTCACTAGTTACTGCCTTTCTCACTCAGGATTAACTCATAAGTTGCTATTCTCCTCCCTCAGAAACAAGTATTCATATATGAATATTCAGACTGTTATTGGTTACAGTTGAATAGAAGTATAATACTCAGGTGAATCGATAATGAAGACTGGTAATTTCAACTAAACTCAACTCTCAAGAATATCTCTCAGAAAAATAGAATGATGCTCTACAAAAAATGAGTTCTCAAAGACAAATTCTTTAGAAAACAAGTAAAGAATGATGAATTGGGCAGCTATTTATAGAGCCTCAGCCCCATCGAATCCCACTTCCAAAGGCATGTAAACTGCCAAAACTGTAATTTGAATTATTCAACTTGTTAAGTGGCAGGATTTCAATCTCATACTTAGCTTCAAAGAGGTGAGTCAGACTCCTATTCTTAACAGTACCGGAAAGACAATTTCAAAGGCACATGGTGGAATTGTGCCAATAGACACCTACAGGAACAACTTTCAGATGTGGCGCCAGTCTTCAGAAATGGCAGATTTAGGAGATATCAAAGAAATGGTCATTGATAAATTGTATCCACATAGCCTATTAACCAGGGTGGATCGACAGGGCTTCAATAGCGTTGGATTTATTTCTTGTTTCAAGATTGACTCAGTCAAAATGCCTTTTCTTGGAGCTGTGTGATTTCTAGAGCCATATCAAATTATGTTTCCTTCCATATTTTGTTCGATATGTAATATCAATTCCTAAATATTTGATTCAAATGTTTTAAATGGTAAGTTTCAAAAATATTTTGATTCCCCATAGTTTGGAAATAAATATTTTAATTTTCCATAGTTGATGAATAAATATTTCAATTTCCTCATTTGAATAAATATTTCAACTTCCATGGTTTGATTTCCAAGTTCGACTCATTTGATTTCCATATTTGATGATCAATAATCAGCTGGGTAATATTTAACCCGATTTCCATAGTTGGAGCTTAATATTTAAATCAATGGAAAATAATTTGATTTCCATCAATGAGATATAATATTAGGAAATAAATCAATTTCCAAAGTTGTGAGATTAATTTAAATTAATATGGAAAATAATTTGATTTCCCAAAGTGGAGAGATTAATATTAAATTAATTAGGAAATAATTATATATTTTATTATATAAATATAATTATAGTTTTTAAATATATTTAAACACACACATATATTAATATAATTATAATATATTTATATAATCTTTAATATATAATTATGTATATATATATTTAACAAATATATATTTATATCGTGAGCCAATTAGCATACTTCCGATATATATATTTTAACAAATATGCATTTATATCGTGAGCCGCTTAGCATACTGTGACATATATATATATATATAGAAGTATATATATATATATATATATATATATATATATATATATATATATATATATATATATATATATATATATATATATATATGTAATCAAATCTTATCAAATAGGATCCTAAGAAATCTAAAGGAAATACTAAGTCTGAAATTTTGTGTAAGAATTCTAAGTCAAGATTCTAAGTTTCAGATTTTAATTCTCTTATGTTGAATGTACTGATTGCAGAACATTTATGAATTTCGATGTCTACACTCAATGGTTTCCATCATGCTTTATACTAGAGAGGGGAGACACATCTCCACAAAGGTACGCGCCTCCAAGGAGAGACGCGCCCCATGAGAGGACGTGTCTCCACAAAGTGGAGATACGTCCTTTCATGGGACATGTCCCTTGAAGGGCGCGGGTTTCTCATAGCCGATTATTACTAATCGGTGGTAAACAAAACAATGTTAGTACCCAGCGATAAGTATAAAGCAAAGTTCGATTTATATATATCGAATTCCATTAATTCGAATTTCTCATTTTTTCAGAAATATTAAATGATGAGTAATTTTGATCATATATAAATGATGATGATGCTTTCAGCAATCATCATTTATATCTGACCGAAGCTACCTTTCATCAACACTCCCTCTTAGCTAGGGAAGATATTTCAAATCAAATAAGTAGAGATATCACCTTCACACATGATATCGAAGATATGGTATGTTTTACTCAATATTGTCAAGTCACATGACATTCTTCATAACACATCTTCATTATGGTATGTGCACTGACATCAAGTCACATGATGTCTACCATAATTCATGGCATATCCACGGATATAAATATCCACCATGATTATCTCTTAAGGATCACAATGATCTACAAATGATATCAAGTCCCATGATATCAATCAAAGTGTCCAAGAGATACTATCATGACATGTCCACAGATATCAAGTCAGATGATATCTATCATGATAGTTTATCATTGTAGAGTTGTCACTTTACAATGTCAAATACAAGTGCTCATTATTAGAAAGATCGTCACCTTTCAATAATGTACACAGGGGGAGTAGGCCCATAAGGTCATGGAGTCACACACATGACAAAAGAGTTTACACATTAAACATCTTTATATATTAGTACAACTTTTATAAACAATTTGAATTTCAACATAATATCAAATTACATTTCAACCATACCAAGTTTCTTCCTAAAGTGTTCTACCTTGATTCGAGAGAGAGGCTTGGTGAGAATGTCTGCTGTTTGATCATTTGTACTAACATACTCCAACTGGATCACTTTCCTTTCCACCATGTCTCTTACATAATGATAGGGGATCTCAATGTGCTTAGATCTATCATGGAAGACAAGATTTATAGAGAGTTTGATGCAACTCTGATTATCACAATGAATGATTGTAGGATTCAAGGGCTCACCAAAGAGTCCCACAAGTAATTTACGAAGCCAAACTGCTTCTCTTGCCCCCATAGAGGCTGCAATGTATTTAGCTTCTATTGAACTTTGTGCAACTGAAGACTGTTTTCTGCAAATCCAGGAGATCATAGCCGATCCTAAACTGAAGCAACATCCTGATGTGCTTTTCCGATAGGTTACACTTCCAGCCCAATCTGAATCAGAGTATCCATGTAGATCTAGTTGGTCATTCTTGTAAAGAAGACCATATCCAATAGTGCCTTGAAGATATCTCAAGATATGTTTCATAGCCATAAGATGAATTTCCTTTGGCTCACACATGAACTGGCTTAGAGCATTCACTGCATAGCAAATATCAAGTCTGGTGTTAACCAGGTACATTAATGATCCAATCATTTGTCTATATAGAGTGGTATATGGATATTTCACATTTTGTTATTTCTTAGTTTTGTGAAGGTTGGTTTCCATAGGTGTAGACATGGGCCTGCCAATCCAACATTCCAAACCTCTTCAGAATATCAATATACTTCCCTTGGTTTAGTATGATGCCATCTGATTTCTGCCATACTTCTAAACCTAGGAAGTAGTGTAAAATGCCCAAGTCTTTCATGTCAAATTCTAAAGTTAGATCCTTCTTTCTTTGAGCAATGAGGTGATCTTCTCCTGTTATCAATAGATCATCAACATATAAAATAATTATTAACATATCACCTTTGATTACCTTAAAGTAAAGATTTGGGTCTGCATCATTTTTGGAGAATCCTAGTCCCAAGAGGTAGCTGTCAATTCTTTCATACCAGGCCCTGAGAGCCTGTTTAAGTCCATACAGTGCTTTCTTTAGTCTGCATACATGTGAGTCAGGTTTATGTATCACAAAACCTTCAGGCTGTTCTAGACAGACTTCCTCTTCAATGGTTCCATTTAGAAAGATAGTTTTCACATCCATTTGATGAATCTTCCAGCCTTTAGCTACTGCAATGGCTATCACTGCTCTCACAGATGTGTAACGGGCAACAAGTGCAAATGTTTCTTCATAACCAATGCCTTCCTTCTGTGAAAAACCTCTTGCCACAAAACATGCCTTATGTTTTTCTATACTGCCATCAGCAGCATGTTTGATTTTGAAGAGCCATTTAGAAGAGACAACAGATTTCTCTTTTGGTCTAGGCACAATATCCCATACATCATTCTTTAGAATGGACTGATACTCTTCCGTCATAGCGTCCTTCCATACTTGATGTCTGAAGGCTTCTGAAACAATGGTGGGTTCTGAATTTATGATGTCATTCATTAGAGCAACATAGCTTGAGAACCGTTTGGGTTTTTTACTCTCCCTAAATGTTCCTTTGGGTGCTGCATGATTCTCAGCTTCTTTGATCATCTTTCTAGCCCAAAGTGGCCTCTTCTTGCTGTTGTCATTTGCATTCTCATCTGAAGTAGACTGAAGTTCATTTGGCATTTCCTCAGGATACTTCCTCTGAATCTCAGGAGTAGGTTCCACTTCTAATACCCTAGGGGAATAATTTTCTATCTCACTAGAACTTCTTGCCCTTTTGAATGCAATGTCTTCTTCAAAGATGACATCTCTGCTCAATTCAATTTGATTCTGCCCGAGTATGAATATCCTGTAGGCCTTGGAGGTTTCACTATATCCCATAAATATCCCTTTCTTTCCGGAAGGTTCTAGCTTGAATCTCTTCTCCTTGGGCACATGAATATAGACGGGGCAACCAAAAATCCTAAAGTGACTAATATCAGGTTTTAGACCAGTAAATGCTTCTTCAGGAGTTTTGTTATCTAGGTGAGAATGAGGACATCTATTTTGGATGAAGACAGCAGTTCTAGAGGCTTCTGCCCAAAATGAAGTTTCAATGTTCTGGTCAAGCAACATTGCTTTTGCAGCTTCTACAATGGTTCTATTTTTCCTTTCAACAACCCCATTTTGTTGAGGGTTGTAGGCTACTATAAACTCCCTCTTAATCCCAACATTCATGCAGAATTCCTTAAAGATTTCAGAGGTGTATTCTTTCCCATTGTCTGTCCTTAAGATTTTTATTTTCTTCCCAGAGAAGTTTTCAGTAAGAGCTTTGAACTCCTTGAACCTTTTAAGGATTTCTATTGACTCTTTACACTTAAGAAAGTAAATCCAAGTCTTCCTAGAGAAGTCATCTATAAATATGACATAGTATAGGAAGCCTGCCTTGGAGGGTACAGACATGGGTCCACATAAATCAGAGTGCACCAATTCTAATACATTTTGGGTTTTGCTCAAGCTAGTGTGAAAGGATCCCTTTGTATTCTTACCTAGGGCACAACCTTTACAAGTTCCTTCATGAATAGGTTTTAACTTAGGTAATCATGTTACAAGTTTTTCCAAGGAAGGTAGGGCACGGAAATGAAGGTGTCCTAATCTTCTATGCCAAATTTCATTTGAATCAGAAGTATCAAGGGTTAGGGCTTGCTTGACTTCAGTGCATAGTTTATAAAGATAACCTTGTCTTACACCTATGTTTAGAGCTTTCTTTATAGTTGAGTTCTTAGGCCATGCCAGAACTTTCCCATCCATAAAGGTAACCCTATATCCATTGTCTTCAAGAGCAGATATGGATATTAGATTCCTCTTTATTCCAGGTACGAATAAAACTCTAGTGAGTTGAAGGGAGAGACCAGATTTCAATGTGATGGAACAAGTTCCAACCCCTTTTACTTGATGTGTAGAATCATCCCCAATTGTTACTTCTTCATCAAACTCTTCAGTCATAGTGTCTAAGTGTTCTCTAAACCCTATGATGTGCCTTGAAGAACCACTATCAATCACCCAGTTGTTGATATTGTTAGATACTTGACTTGATAAGGCTGAATAGAATACAAATTTCTCAGAATCATGGTCTGAATTTTGGTTTCCTACTTTAGCAAATGATGCTTGTTGTTTTGATCTGTCAGGGCAGTTCATTGCATAGTGCCCATATTGATCACATCTAAAACATTGTACTTGAGAGATGTCTTTCTTCCTTTTGAATGATCCTTTTCCATGGGAATTTCTCTTTCTCTTAGATGATCCTTTCCCGTAAGAGTTTTTCTTACCCCTTTTATTAGATGATGTGTTGAGCACTTGAATGTCCTCATCTATAGATTTTTGTTTGTTTTCTTTTGTTGAGAGTCTTGTTTCCTCTTGAAGGCAGTCTGTTCTTAGCCTATCAAAGTTGGGGAGTTCAGATCTTGCACTTATTCCTTGAACAAATGGCTCCCATGAGTTTGGTAGGCCTCCTAGTGCAATTAGTGTTAACTCTTTGCTATCAATTTGATATCCAATTGTAGATAATTGATCCCTTAGTTCAATGATCCTCATGAAGTATGCATTAATAGTTTCTCCTTTGTTTATTTGGAGATTGTTGATTTGTCTCTTTAATGCAAGAGTCCTACTGGTGTTGTTTATCTCATAGGTGCTCTCACGGGATTTGAACATTAGATATGCAGTTTCATGTTTTGCTAGAATAGGTACTATGTGGTCCCTAACTGCATCTACTAAGATTTTCATGGCTTTTTCATTATTCTCAATCCATTGAGTTTTCTCAGGATCATTCTCTGGTTCCCTCTTGTTTTCTCTCACAAATGAGTCTAACTTATTTTCTTTGAGAATCATCATGATTTTGAATTTCCATGAGGTGAAGTTGTTTGCTCCCTCAAGACGATCTTCAAATCTGATCACACTTGACATTATGAAGAATGAGATGTGAATTCGATTTTTCAAAAATACGAATTTTTTCTAAGAAATCTGATATCTAGATTTGATTTGGATTCACTCAACTTGGCTCTGATACCATGTAATTGTAATCAAATCTTATCAGATTGTATCCTAAAAGAACCTATGGAAATTCTAAGTTTGAAATTCTGTTCTAGAATTCTAAGTCAGATTTATTTTGTTTGTATCAAATGTGCTGATTGCAGAACATTTATCGATTTCAATGTCTACACTCACTTCACCATACTTCTTTACTTGAGAGGGAGACATTCCACAAAGCGCACGCCTCTAAGGAGTGGCGCTACCCATGAGAGGATCGTCCCTTGAAGAGCAATTTGCTTCATAGCCGATTATTACTAATCGTGGTAAACAAACAATGTTAGTACCAACGATAGTATAAAAGCAAAGTTCTATTTATATATATCGAATTCCATTAATTTGAATTTCTCATTTTTCAAATATTAAATGAGTAATTTCAATCATATATAAATGATGATGATGCTTTCAACAATCATCATTTATATCTAACCGAAGCTACCTTTCATCAATAATTTATATATATATACAAATTCTGGAGGCAATAATAATAATAATATCCACACAATAAAGAACATGTGCACATATACATATATATACCAATATATTCCTCTATGTACACGTATGTGTAAGTATATGGCATATTGATGCAACCGTATGAGCATATCCATCTGCCAACATACGCTTGTATCAATATGTATATACTTATGGATACATGTATATACTATACATATGTATTTATGTCCACTTCCGTTTACTTACATCATTCACGTCACCATCATATTCACATGATCGTAATACCACAAACAAATCGCAAAACTCACATAGATAAACATCACTTGAGAATGCATACAAGACTCTAAATGCAACCATACAAGCTACAAATGATTTACCTATAATCCACACAAACGACTGACTCAGTTCACTCAATCTAAGGTGACGTGTGTGTATGCTCAGATAGTTTATTTTACCGGTTAACCGACCAAGCTCCTCTCCCGAGTGATACTTCCCCTCCGCCTGGAAGAATGGTTCACATACTTGCATCCAATGACACACTTTCGGAAGTCATATGTTCACAACATAAGCAGTATATATATATATATACATCTCAAGAGTCAGAATAATCATTATTCAATAACTTTGCATGCAACATTCATCAAGGATAACATCAAATAGAAGTAACATTAAATGATACAATCATTAAATGGAAGAACACACATATTGAAACAAGAAACAACATGTTTTATTCATCTTGAGGGTTCTCATTACAATCAATTTACCCTATGTAAATAGTAGCTATACAATAGGGGTGTAACAAAAAATTCACAATATATCAGGACTTTACTAGATTAAACCAATTATCTAATGCACAAGTATCTTTCTTGCCATCAAAGATTAGAATATCCATATTTACTTGAACCTTATATGGTGTTTGCCTTCCGAATGGCTTCATGGACAATGAGATGATAGATCTGAGGGAAATTGTAATCACTATAAGAGTTAAACTTTCCTCGGTTTTTCCCATGCACATTGTTCCTTAAAAACATCTATTTGTTGATATAAAGCATCTTTCATCATCTTCCAGAACTATGTTGAGTCAGGTTTCTATGGTGTCAATTTGTCTACCACAGGCTAGGGTTGTGGAAAGCAACAAGGTTAGGTGAGGGGTCACAGGTTTTGAGACCCAACTTCCTATACTCAAACCTTGTATGAGTGAGTTGTAAGAGTTAAGCAAATTGAATAATTCTCCTGGCTTTCCCTGTGCATGTTTTTGCTCTATGTTACCTATTTGCTGCTGCAAAATATTTTTTATCATCTTTGGGAACTATTTCAAGTTCAACTACTCTAGTAATTGTTGTCTACCACTTGCTAGGGTAATGGAAATCAACTACCAAGATAAGGTGAGAGGTCACAGATCTCAAGACCAAACTTGCACAGCACACCTCATTTGAGTGGGACTAGAAATGCACAAAAGGATTACAATGAGAGACTATTGCTCCAATACCACTAATTTGGGACACAATGGGAACACACAAACAAAAACAAATTTTAATGTGCTATGAGCGATGGAAATTTATGCAATAATTAGAAAAAAGTTAAAAAGTGATATGACAAGAATGCAACAAAGAGAGAAACGACATAAAACTATGCTAGCACTGTAAAATGAGTTTATATAATTCAAGGATTGGAGTTATTGAATTTATCAATGAAGACTTAACTATACAGTCCATTGTCCAATTAATAACCAGTATACATTGATATACAAGTGAAGAAGACAAAGGAATAGATTGACAATAAAAGAAGAGCAGCAGATTTCCTTTCGTTGATTCATATTCTCCATTATCTCATTTTCTTACTGGTGCCACAAGGAACAGGATTGTTGACGAGTGTGGACACTGTTGAGGTTGTACAGCATAAGATACAATGATATATCGCATAGTTTGATCACTTGTACTTAAGATGATGATGAAGATAGGATACGAAGTGCCATCATAATACTGCAAATTGATCCAAATTTCAAATCCACCTGGATCAACAAAAGTAGCATAAGTTAGAAATATAAAATATATATAGATGATTAGATCTAATAGAAAAACAGTTTATCCATTGAATATGATCTATTAAATGCTCTCATTGTCTCCATAGTCGAAGTATTATGTTTCAGTGGCACATAGTAAATACAATATTTCTAAGGGTAGTGCACATAATCCAAATAATAGACTACTCAAACCTTTCAAATTTTATGCTTGATGGCAATAGTTCCCAAACACAAGATGTGCATGTTTATTGCTGACCAAAATTACAAGGATCTGTCAGGACTAAGTAGAGATGGATGTGATTACCTTAGCAAAGAAATGAAACAACGAACCATGTTACTTTGAAGGATGACAAATGGTCACTGTTTAGAGCCAGTGTGAGTGTAGGTACTATCAAGTTTCCATTTTGTCTGTTATACTATACAGAGATTATATAACCTCAGGAACCCTCTTAATGAAAATCACCAATCCAACCCAAGGAAACCACAATGCACTATTTTACACAAACCAGCAGGAAGACTAGTAAATGTTTGGCCATAAGGAATCTGAAAATTTCCTCAACTAGTTACCTTGGTTTGGAAAGAAGTCAGTTTCAAATGGGCCCTATGCTTGAAGAAGGTGATATATTGGAAAAAGTTCTGCATAAACCCCAAAACACAAATCTGCTATACATTTGAATATAAATAACAGGGAAGCTTCCAGAATGAACCAAATTATTGCATTGATGATACAATAAAAATCTTGTTTGGAATGGAATTATAAGTTCCTGTCTACAAATTCCCATATTCTCTCTTCCATATACATGCGATATTTCCGAACTCTGTGCCTCTCGTCTGGGAACAACAGAAGTTCATATGTTTTTCCAGCTGCCATTAATGCATTAACTAGCCTTGCTGTATGCCTGAAGTGCACATTCTCATCAATCATGCCATGTACAAGCAGCAACTTCCCTTTGATTCCATGCACATGATGCATTACAGAGCTGTATTCATAACCTGCAGGATTATTT
>VDFB02349302.1:0-23608 GCA_007258455.2 Sequoia sempervirens
CCCACTTAGAAAATTAGTAAAAAATCAAATATTCATTAAAAAATTATCAGAAAAATTGTGCATCAACTAGATACTGTTAGCTAACTTTTGACTATAGCGATTTTAAAAATACTACAAAAAATTTCACTGTGCTCAGGCCGTACAAGAGTTGCTATGTTATGTTTTTCTGACAAAAACAACAAAAAATTGTGTACATCCCTCTTTTGAACCCCTTAATCTCAACCATTTTCAAAATAAATAAGTAGTTTATAAAGTAGACTTTGAGCACTTCAATCCTTGTTTTTGTTCCATCTCAAAATTTTGAGTGTAACTATCCTCAATTTTAGGTCCAAGGTTAGCATTTCCTGATTTCAGAAAAAAGTGGCCACTTAAGCCCCTTTTTTGGGAACCATCTTGGTGCACTTACCCATAAGTTAAGGAATAGGGAAGGAATAAGATAATTAATATGATTGATGGATTTATAGAGATTACAATATTTTTTATATTGTGTAGATTAGATGATACTTGGGAAGGTTATAATAATATGAGGAATACACACATCAACCATATTAAGTAAGAGAACAACCTAAAGGAAATTTTAAGTGAATGGATTCCAACAACAATAATTTTTTTAAATACTCCCAAGCTCACAAGGTTTGATTCTAATGATTCTAAATAGATAGCAAGTACATGTGATGTGTTGGAGATAATAGGAGATATTTCAACTTATCAAAAATAATTGGAGTTATAGTTAAAGGGCAAGTTGTGTTGAATGCACAAGTCAATTAAGAGGGGGGTGATTTAATTGTACCTTAAAACTTAAAAACCCTCACAAACATTTAGATCCACATTAATTAAATTAACCCATAAATTGTTATAATAATTTATCATAAAAGTAGATAAATGAAACATAATCAAAGAAAAATCATACACAATGAAACACTAGATTTATTTGGAAAATCCAAGATGGGAAAAACCATGGTGAGGATTATCTCACAATATAAAGTAATATCAACACCAATTACAACAATCTCACCACTAGAGGGATCACTACCTAAAAGAAAAAAAGGCTCACTGCCATAATAGAAAAGAAGATAGAGAAGAGTGTTACAATGAGAAATCCATCAAAATGAAAAAGAGATAAATCTACCACAACATCATCAATACCTTCACACTCTCATTGAAGAATTGTAGATACCTTCTCACTACATTTGGTAACTTTACACATGAAATTTTGTGCTACAGTTCTCAAATTTTCACCTCACAACTCTACGATTCGCATCACTCACATACCTCAATAAGTCATCACTTATTTATACCATCTTCAACCTTGAAAACATTCTCCAAAATTTCCTATGCACCTCTATCATGCAAATTTAAATTAGGTCAACACAAAAAATTTCTATGGTGGAAAGAAATGAAGTTGGACCACCAAACACCTTAGCTAGGACCTAAATCCATCCATACACATGATTCCATGCTTCCACAAACAATGAAGAAAATTTTCAAGTAGTGTAAACACCCAAGGTCGGTCGAACAAGTGTTAACACTATTAACACTTAAGTACATGCTTTCTTTGATCCAAAGAAAATTTTTGGACAAAAAATTTAATCTTAACACAAAATAGAATATTCTGAAAACACCCTAAAATCTAACAAATTCCTTTGCAACAACTTTGACTTAAAGAATATACACACCTAGTACATTCAAAAAATCCTAAGTCCATACAGTATAACTCAAGAAACCAACTTTTGAGGCACAAAACCTAAAAAAAAATCAACTAAAGAAATATAAAAAACACTATCAGCATTCATCTAGATATACAAGACCTCAAACCACTCTATAGATAAATTGGAGAAAAATCATTTCTCCCAAACACCTCTAAAATACACAGTTCACATACTAGTGAACAAAAATTCCTATACGCAATGATCTAGCACCCAAAATTCTAGATATAACACCTTTGAACACCTATAATCAACATATCCAAAATGGATAGGAAAATCTTCAATCTAAAATAAATGTAGAGAAAAACCAAAAAAATTACATTTCAACACAAAATACCATTGCAACATACTATTTCCTCTTTTATTCAAATTTTCTCAAAAGCACTTGGAAACCTAGCACTAAGACACATCTTCAACATCTTTAAAAATTCTTCATCACTGCCAAGCCAATTGCAACATAGAAACTCAACCACACATCCATAGGCAAAAGCTTATAAAAGAAATAGTAGAGGTTGGCATCAGTAGTTTACTAATAAAAACATAATGCAACCAAACAAAACATCATTAGAGAAAGCAAAAACAATATACCAACTACACATACTTGCAACAAAATCCTTCTCATAAAGTTGACACTAATGATAACACATATGTTTCTTGACATCAATGACTTGTACATCAAATACACATAGTTGCAACAATCTCCCCCTTTGTCATTGATGGAAAAAAATTATTTAAAAAACCATCAACAACAAACACAACATCTCTACTCCATACCTTTTTCCTTTTATCTTTTCTCCCTATTGTATAACTAACTCATTATACTCTCTTCCCCTTTTATAAAATTCTCTCTAGAAACTTATCTTTTTCACATGTCTCACTCTCCCCCTTTGACATCAATGGGAAAGGATAAAATATTTTCATCACTTATTCTCCACCTTTGACATTAACCAACCTATTCACCACTGCTTTGCAACTTCCTTTCCTTTATTACTTTGCATACTCCACCTTAGGAGCACACACCAAACTCTATCAATCATCAATTACTGCACTATGAAAACTCTCACACTTCTTAATTACAATAACCAATAATTCCACTACCTACTCCCCCTGAATGGTAGCCACCAACATCATTCCATAGCAAGGAATGAATCTTGAGATCAACTAGACTGATGCATCTCCTTATGAATCTATTTGAAATAAGAAGGGGAAATAATGCCCAACTTCTCTCAGAGATAATCAAAATTATCCTTAGGAAGAGCCTTTGTAAATCTATTAGCAACTCGATCCTTTGTAGGCACATATTCAAGCTTCACTTCATTCTCTACAACCTTCTCTCTCAAAAAGTGATACCAAATTGAGATATGTTTTATCCTTGAATGCATTACCTGACTCTTTGGAATATTGATAGCATTTTACTATCACAAAAGATAGAGATTGGTTCATCATATACCACTCTAATATCCTTTAATGTTTGCTTCATCCATAACACTTGTGTGTAGCAAGATGTTATCATAATATATTATGCCTCAATAATAGATAAAGGATATGAATCTTGTTTCTCACTTAGCCATGATACCAATCTGCATCCAAGAAAGAATGCACCACCACTTGTACTTTTCCTATAATCTACACAACCAACCCAATCTACATCTGTGTAATAACATAGAGTGAAAGAACTTGTATCCTTTAGATACCTGCATAATCCATGATCCAGAGTTCCCTTCAAGTACTTGAATATCCTATTTACTAATGCAACATGTCACTCTCTAGTATCTTCTTTAAATCTAGCCACAAGACAAAATGCATGCATTATATATGGTCTAGTAGTAGTTAGGTATTTAATTCCTTCAATCATTGATCTATAATTTCTTTGATTAGCCTTAGGAGATTCATCATTCTTGGCTCAAATTGCAACCAATAAGCATAGGGGTGCATACTTGTTTAGAATCTTCCATTCCAAACTTCTTTAACATTTCCTTTATATATTTTGATTGTGAAATGAAAATACCTTTATATATCAAATTGATTTGTAGCCAAAGGAATAAATTCATTTTCTAAAACATGGACATATCAAACTCTTTCTACATCTCTTTTCTAAATTTCTTACACTACTTCATTTCCTCCAAAAATTATTTCATCAACATACACAACCACAATAAAGATTTGATATTTTTCAACTTTAAAGTAAAGAATGCTATATGTGGTACCTATATTGAATCCTTGTTGTAACAAGTTCCTATCTAACCTTGCATACCAAGCTTTGAGAGCTTACATCAATCCATATAATGCCTTCTTCAATTTTCAAACCATATCCAATTTATCTGATAACTTAAATCTTTTTGGTTGTTCTATGTATACTTCTTCCAATTCTCTGTTCAAGAAAGCATAATTCACATCCATTTGATAAAATTTGAAATCCTTATGTGTTGCAAAAGCGAAAAGCATTCTGATAGCTTCCATTCTTTCCATTGGGGAAAACATTTCCTCAAAGTCTATTCCTTCTACTTGTGAGTAACCTTTACACACAAACCTTACCTTATTTCTTACCACTTCTCCATTCTCATTTAGTTTGTTCCTAAATACCCACTTAGTTACAATCATATTCTTGTTTTCCAGTCTTTGGACAAGTTCCCAAGTCTAATTTTTCTCAATATGCATTAGTTCTTCTTCCATAGCCTTCACTTAGTACTCATCCTTGCATGCTTCAATCGCTATTTTGGGTTCAACTTTAGAAAGTAAACATAGATTTACCTATTCTTTAGTAGCTTTCCTTGTTAGTACACCATTGTTATTACACCAATGATCTTCTCTTTAGAATGAGTCTTTTTTACATACTTAGGAGTTTTAGGATCCTTTTTCCTACCTCTTAAATCTGCACTTTCTTTTCCTTATCTTTTTCTTCTTCTCAACAAGATATTCATTTAATTCATATCCATCTATTACCAATGAATCCTTCTATAGGTCTTCATCAAATTTGACACTTTCATTCTCAACAATATTTTTTAGTCTCTTTTTGTAGCATCGATAAGTTTTTCTTTTACTATAATATTCAAGGAAGATACCCTCATCTGATCTTGAATCAAAATATCCTAAGTTTTCTTCATCTAGATTCTAATATAGCATTTTCTTCTGAACACTCTGAAGTACTTGACAGTAGGAATCCTTTCATACCATAGCTCATAGAAATTATTTGTATTGTTTTGTCTTTCTTGTACTCTGTTAACTATATAAACAATAGTATTAATTACTTCTCTCTAGTAGACTTCTGGTAGATTTTCTTCTTTCATAATTTTCCTTCCAGCTTCCTAAATAGTCCTATTCTTTGTTTCAACCACTCCATTCTTCTAAGGAGTCGTAGTGGAACATAAATACCTCTTTATTCAATGATACTCATAAAATTGAACTTATTCGAGGTGAACTCTCCACCTCTATCAGACCTCAAACATTTGATTTTCATATCCATTTAATTCTCAACCATAACCTTGAATACTTTAAACTTGTGTAGAGATTATAGTTTTTCTTTGAGAAAAGTAACCCATGTCATTCTAGAATAATCACTAATCAATAGCATGAAATACCTACCACCTTGAAGAATTTTTGCTTTGGTAGGACCAAAAGGATCTATATGCACTAATTCAAAAATTCTGGTAGAAGACTATTGTTTGACTTTGAAGATTCTTCTTGTTTTCTTTCCAACTTGACAATCCTTATAGACAAGATTGATAGGCTTTGTAATCTTTGGTAGATCTCTCACAACTTTAACTGAACTTATTTTCAATAGGCTATCAAAATTTATGTGACAAATTATTCTACGTCATAGCCAACTCTCATTTATTTGAGTCATGAAACAATAACCATTAGAAACATTTGAGCTAATAGATATTTACATATATCCTTCTTCCAACATCAATCACAATTTTGGAGTCATTTTTTATCTCACAACCATCATCCTAAAATGTAATATTGTATCCTTTGCTACACTTTTTTTCAACAATCAAGGGGTTATGTCTTAAACCCTTAACATAATAAACATAATTAGTGTTATTCTTGCTATGAAAAGTGATTAAACGTTTTCACATATTTGAGTAGATGTATCATCACCAAATGTAACAAGTCCTTCATATTTCTCAAGTTTAAAAAAATTACTCTTATCACCAATCATGTGATTAGAGCATCTAGTGTCAATGATCTAGTAGTTCTCCTTTCTAGGTTGAAAAGAATACACCAAGGTGCCTTCAATATTATCACTTATTTCTATAACATTTTCTTTCACAAAAATTAGTTCCATATTTTAAATCCATGGAAAAAAAGTCACCATCATCATTAGATATACTTGCATCTTCTTTAACATAATAATTTTTCTTAATAATTTTACCTTTTTTCTCCTTATTTTTGTCATTCAAAGCTCTATTTGGACATTTTGAAGTATAATGGCCTATCTTTCCATAACTTATACGTTTGAAAGGAAATTTTTCTCTATAATTATCAACACCCTTTTTCATTCTCCTTACAAATTTAGCTTCCACATCATCTAGATCCTCCTGATTTGATTCCACAGTATTCTTTGATTTTTCGAACCTTAACAATAGTCTCAAATTTTATATTATTTGTACCAAACTCTCTCATCTCAAAGGAAATTAAAGAACCATACAAGTGATCTCTAGTATATTGATTAATTTTTTTTTATTCCTCAATAGTTGAACCTTTATGACTATAAGCTTTAGAAAGATTTCAAAGTACCTTCTTTACCACTTCTTCTTTCAGTTCTATTAGGTCTCAAAAATGTAGGTATTGAACCATAAGAGGGTGCCAATATCTTAGTAAATTTTTGGCTAACAAATAGGGGGAATATGATTGACAACCCCCTTCTCCTTAGGCTCTGCTAAACCTAGACGGGTTTACCTAAAATGATAAGGAAAATTTAAAGTTATGTATGTGATCTCTAATCTAGGTAATCTATTCACAATGGCATGTGAGAGTGGAATAGATGCAAGGATAATGATTAATTCCTACTATAAATTTCCTTGAGGATCATGAGTAAAGTTTGTGTAAAATTTTCTAAGTATGACTAGTGCCTAATCCTATTGGGAAAATGGAGTCGAGAGGTGGACGATGATGGAGAAAAATATGTAAGGTAGGTGGATCTATTTCTTAGTTTAACTCAAACTTGTTGGGCACTTTGGATGTTTTCACTTTGTACAAACATGTAGGTCTATTGGTTACTGTACTCTTCTTTATGAATCATAGTGTTATTTTCCCAAACTACTATGATATCTTGAAAGGATTTTTAATTCTTAACTTGAGGGAAACCAATTAGAATAATCAATTTAAAAGGATTTTAATCCCTAACAGAAACAAATTGAAATGAGTTACTTGAAGGGAATTTAATTCACTCTAGCCAGAACCCAATCAAGAAAATCACACAACAATAGCAAATGTGTCCTAAAAAATTGTATAAATTTGAATAATTAACGAAACCCACTTTGGAGGCAACACAACAACATATAGGAATGAATATTAACGCAACAATTGAACACTAGAAATAAATCATTGATTATGAATAGTCTTCTCCATTATATTGATTCAAAAGATATACATTAATAGTAGAAGTTTTGAAATACGAAGATGGATGAGTGGAATATGGTATACTAATAGATGAACCTATCCACTACTAATGATGATGATGATAATGATAATTCAAAGCTGAGCCTTGGTTTCCCTTTTCATATGGGAAGAAACAAGCTACAAAACCATTACAAAAAGGTATGTATTTTCATAACCTTAACTAATTGTATTTTTTTAAACATAAACAAATCAGTTGAGGAAACATCAATAGATAGTAACACTTCCTCTATTATTCATCGTAAAGAAATTGTGACCTCTCAAGATCTGGTAAAGTTCTCCTCTCCACATGATGAAGTTATCGACCATCTTGTAGACCTCAACTCGAAACTTATTTCTCCACACTCGGGGTTCCTTCAGTCCTAATGATGAACATGTTCATTTCTGACAAGTGCTCGATATAATCTTCTCTGATTTGAGTGTCAATATTTGATAGAGAATCCATCATGTTGTACTACATACACATTATTCCCTTGAGTTGCTTATGAGTATTATCTAGTACACTTTCTTCATCATTAACTATCTCAAGTGCTCATGGTAGTATCTAAGCTAATTCATCCTTCCAATGGTCTTGTCCCTTAAGTCCTCCTTCATAATAAAAAAACATGGGAAATGGGATATCTAATGGCTGATCAAAGTCATCAAGCTTAGCCTTAATATTGGCATGAAACTCCTTATTTTGATGAATTAAATCATTAGATCTATGGAGGATTTGTTCATTCATGACTTCCTTACTAATCAATTCTTCTTTCTTTTCTTCCATACGCACCTACAATTTCTAATGTTTTTGAAGAGTAGAGTGCACTTTTATGAAGAGTTCCTAATATTCATTAGCCTAGTTCATTACCTTCTCAAATATCTTCTTGATTATCTCAGAGATCATCTCAAACTTGATGGTTTTGATATTTGTTTCTAGTTCATTGCATTTATTTTGAACTCTCTCATTGCAACATTTCCAATATATGATATCTACCATGGCATCTAATACTTTCTTTAGTTTAGCATTATCTCTTATTAATCTTTTAACCTAAACCTTATTGAATATTTCCATATTTATGTTTTACTCTACTATCTCAATGGGATTAGTATCTCCCATTCTATGTATAAAGAGATGTCAAAACACTTGGATTTGATTACTAATGATAGTAGGTCTCTTGTCTTAGGGATATAGTGCCTAAATCAATAGTGTAGCTTCATATGGATTGTAACCTGAACCTGAATACATTTTATCACTAGATTCTTGTATCAAGTGTAATGTCTTATCTCCTCTTTTCCTAAGGATATCAAACACCATGACACAACTAATGTCCCATCCTAGTAAGAGTAATACCCTAGCCTCTTGAAGTATTTATCTTCCTCTCTTAGGGGTGGTAGCTTCTAGCTCCCGATCTACCTCCTTTCTTAGTTCTTCCAAGGAAGATGCCTCTTGTTTGGGAGTGATATATTTCATTCTTTCTTAGAACTCTACCTTTGTCTTCATAGAAAAAAGACATGACCTCTGATTTTTTAACAAATTCAATGTCAAAAACAAACTCTTGACCAACCCTGACTCTCACATCATTGAAGAGTTTGTTTGATGCTTCAAATTTAACAATATTTTGTTCATTGGGTGGATTGTACTGTGTGACAATGGGTGCACTGATTTTTTCAACCTCATCTCCTTATTCATCACTTTCCTCTTCATCATTTTTGTCACTCATGGAAATATCCACAGAGAAACTTACTTCTAGACTAGGCTACGAGGGTATATAACCGAGGGGTTCTATATTCTCAACTTGAATTCTAGAGCAAGTTGCCACATGTTTTTCAAAGACCATAGGGGACACATCTCTAGTTAGCTCATCCTCATGAGTGATTAGCTGATCAACTCTTTCTAAAGGGTCCTACACATCATTGAATGCTTTATATATGAAGGATTATTCTCCTTCATCCCTACCTTAGCTAACATGATGTTGATATGGCCATCCTCTCTGTTGTCAA
This sequence comes from Sequoia sempervirens, assembly GCA_007258455.2. Taxonomy (NCBI): domain Eukaryota; kingdom Viridiplantae; phylum Streptophyta; class Pinopsida; order Cupressales; family Cupressaceae; genus Sequoia; species Sequoia sempervirens. The sequence continues at coordinate 9,309 of VDFB02349302.1, forward strand.
ATGTTCATCAAAATTCCTTATTAAATCATCCATAGAGAACTAATGTTCGTACCCAAATAGTGTCTTTGACAATTTTTCCTTATTGATTATGTTCTCTAAATGAAAATTATTTCTCTCATTTCCAAATGGAAAATAGGAACGTACCAATTTCTTATCAATTTATTCATATCCTTCACTAGAAACAATTGTGAAATCTCCAAAACACATAGTACATGGAATAATTTATTTTTTACTATGCCCTTTAGGATGCTTAGCATTTGAATTGGCCAACTATCTAACAATATCCAAATAGACCACCATATCAGGAACTATTGTTGGTAGCAAGTGTGGTGCTCCTTCAAATCCACATGCTCTAATAACAATACAATAAAAAATGTTTACCAATCTCCTCAATTAATTATTCACCTTTTTCCTGGGATCCTTCTCTTTTGGTCTAAGAAACCTTTGTAATTCAAGACACAAGTTGTAATCACATGGATCCCCCAATAATTTTATAAAGTGTTTAACAAAATACTCCTCAACATATAGGTAATGGTATATCTCATATCTATTTTCCCATATCGAGGTCTACATATGAATTTGTTTAAAATTTCCATCCTTATCTGTATCCCTTATCCTTAATTCCTCTCCCTAAAACCATCTCTCTTTCCCTTCATACAAAAGTAAGTGCATGAACAGAGAATAATGTTTAAAATTAATATAATCACTATTTTTCTTATCCTCTCCAATCCATGATTTAGAACATGGGCTAGATAGTCAGCATAGTCAAATGGTCTACCATATCTACTTTGTACATCTGCTACTAGAACCATTGGGTAAATTGAAATGAGAGCCATGACTTCCACTCCTAACACTTTTCCTATAATGTAATATGTATACTGAAAATACTGCTCGAATAACTCTTCATGAAAGGGGGGGTGTTGATTTCTAGAAAACCTTTTGAGTTGGTTCCCTTCCTCCTGGGGCCTGTGTAATGGAAATTTCCACCTTTTATAGCTTGTTTCCATGTAATGATATTTTTTCAATAGGTCTCTCACTATGAATGGAAAATTCATAGTGCAATCTAATTGAAAAATAGTGGAAATGAAGTCTTTGGATATAATGATGAACTCAAAACCATTGTGTAACTGAATTGATCATCATTTAGGATCATATTTGGTGGCTAGTGCCTTAACTAGGTCTACATTGATGAATACATTAGACACAACCACCTTTCCCAAGTTCATTTTCCATGGATTACAAATAGGTTGGAACCTATATTGTTTTCTATAAAGGTAGATAAACAACTCATATCCTCTCTGCGGTGTTCACACATCCCCTAAGTCTTTGTGTTTATCCCATAGCTTGTACATGGAAGGATTTGATTGTGCACTCCTCTTATACCTTGGCCCCAACCCAAGACATTGATCAATAAAGTCTTGGTTTAAGAGTCTAGCTTCTATTTTTTGTCTTTTAGATTTTGGAGTTCTTGAGCTTCCCTCCATTATCCAAAACCCTAGGTTCTCTTTATAATTCTTTTTACTTTAAAGGAATTTCTTCGTTGGGCTTTATATACTTACTTGTATCACTCTTGCTTCTTTTGGCCTCTGACTATGGGTACGTCTAGATTATTCAGTCTGCTTTTGCTCTCTGTAAGCTTCCCCAATTTTTAGTGATAGAATTGAGATCAATTTGAGGTATACATTGCTCAGTTCTAGCTCATAAATTTCACACTTTCTCTCTTTCTTATCATTGAGGAGATCATTTAATTTGAATATCTCCTTGATATCTTAGGTTGTCACATCAGTCAAAAACAATCATCATTGTTGTATCAGAGGGACCATGATTTTAGTCCTACCAATGTCCACTTCTCTCCTCAATGAACTTTATGTCATTATCTTTCCTTCGGGGTATCGACGAGATGCCATATAATTTCTCCCTGATACGCTTTAGTCTCTTTGATATCTTTCCTTAGCTTATATTTTATTGCTTATGATATGAATTTTCTCTTCATGCATTATTGGCTCATTGGGGGAACCTTTGTTCATATCCCACCAATAGTGATCATTCCTCCTGATACCCTTTTCTTTTGATTGTTTATCATTACATCGGAGGATCAAGTTTTCTATTAGCCTGATAGCTTTATGTCTCCTTGATATTACTTAATGCTACACATTTGTTAATTATTATTATTTTTTATTATGTTAGGCGTTGGTCCATCGGTGGGACACCATGTAATCTCTCCCCAATACGCTTTAGTATCTCTAATACATTTTTCTTGGGCTATTGGGGGCACAATAACATATGTCCTATAGATATGTATTATTCACTTTGATGAATTCACCCCAATTAGCTTTGTTAGTCTATCAGGGAGACCATGTTAGAAGTTTTCTCGATAGAAAGTTGTTTCATCGATGGTGTATGTTTTGTGATTTTCCTCCATTGGTTCATGAAAGAGATCATGATGAGAGTCTCCTTGACGTGGTATTGTAATTCCAATATGTCTTATATTATTGAGGTAATTCTTTAGGAAAGGAAATTGCTCAGAATAATGTTTGGAGACTCTATTTTAGTTGCAATGGTAGGTTTAAGAGCTATATTTGATCCCACAAAGCTAGTTTACAATTTCTGGGAGGAACTGATTTTTGCTAAAATCACATATTTTTAGAAAATATAATGATTTAAGCCTTAAAAGGTTCCATTTAAAGAATTCCAATTGAAGAGGGTTTGATCAAACTACCTTAAATCAAACCCCCTTTGATAGAACCCTGCTAGTTTTAAACCATACCTATAACAGTCTCCTTTACACCTATTAAAATGTTGATAAAAAACCACTTTTGATTTACCTTTTGGGGGATCAAATGAATTCATTTAAAATTTATTTTTTGCAAGTATGTAGGCCTTATTATAAGCTTCCCAAAAATTATAAATTTAAATAAATTTAATTTTATTATTATATTTATTTTTTATTCCTTGTGAATGTAGGTTTTTCACCGAAAATAAAGCTCTTTGTTCTACACATGTGGAAAAATAGTAGATTATTAAAAAAAATATATAAAATATTAGTGCACCAGATATTGAAGTCCTTGATCCAACAAAGAATTTTTTTTGAATTTTTATACATACAAAAAAAGTTACGCGTTATACAGTCGTGCTATGTCTAAATTATAATTGGTTTGAATTCAAATTTTGATTAAAGAAAAAATATTCAATAAAAATCTATATAACCAAGCGGAAGCACTAGATATCAGAGTTACAAATCTAAATTCAAAAGAATTAGAATTTTATCCTTCATGGAAAAAAAGTTATGCGTTATACGGTGAGCGTCACTTTTTAAAAATGTTGTTTTCTGAAAAAACTAGTTTTTCAGGGAGATGGTAAAAGAAGTGCAATCTGATTCCAATTTTTTTGAAAGAAATATATTTAGAATCTATAGACAAAATTTCACAAAACTCTAGTTTGCATCATCTTCAAATTCATCATGGTTTAGCCGCTATAGGTGCCCGAAAGTGAAGATTTAGTTAAAAAAAATTATTTCAGTGTCTAGTTTGGCCAAAAATTGTAAGCCACTATTGTGGGATCATACATTAGGAATATTTTTATGTTTTAAGCCAAATATAGTGAAATATCAAGGGAAATGGGGATTATGATGGAAATGAAATGAGAAATGATAATGAAGGAATGTGAAAACCAAGGTGGATTTTTTTAGCTCCAATAGTGGCTCTAACTGGGGATGAATGAACATGAGATCATTGCAAGAATCTAGAAGGTGATCTATGGGAGGTAGACCATGGGTGAATGTGACTAAATGGGATTGGAAGGGGGAGGGAAACCTAAACTATTGTTCATGGAAAACCATATATTTTTAAGAAAATAAGTGTTTTAGGAATTGTCTATGCACTAGCAGTTCTTGATCTTCTCCTAGCATATTTTGAAGATTATAAGAATCTTCACCACCTTTTCCTATAATAAAAAATGGTCCTATCCAAAGAGCTTCAAATTTCCAATGTATCCCTTTGTCTTGGCACCCAACATTTCATAACAAAACCATGTCATTCACATCAAACATCCTATCTTTTTGCCTATTTTCAAACAAGTATTTCATTTGTGACTGGATTTTTGTGTTACACTCCTAGGCCAAGCTCTTAATCTAATCCAATTCTACCAACTACTCCATTCTATCCTCCATGGGTTCAGGGATATCCAAGCATTCCTGAAGCACAAACCTATATACTAGTAAAAGATTCTACATGGGTATCCTTGCTTGTGTCCCATAAACCAAATCAAAAGCTGATATGCCAGTTGACTTCTTTACTATGATTCTATCTACCCATAATGTAAGCCTCAATTTAGAATCCCCTGATCCCTTTTATTATTGTTCAACATCCTTTTGATTATTTTTAGGATACTCTTGTTGCTTGATTCAACCTATCCATTTTCTTGTGGATGATATGGAGATGCCTACAAAAAATTTATTGTATATGTCTCACATAACCTTTTAAAATTTTCTGATCTAAAGCACATACCATTGTTTGTAACTATCCTTCTAGGTGTTCCAAATCTAGTGATGATATTCTCCATGAGAAATTTCATCACAACTTTACTAGTGGCTTGCTTTGTAGGGATGGCTTCTATCCATTTTGTAAAATAGCCAGTTGCCACTAGAATCCATTTATGGCCTCCACTAGACTTCTCTAGTATTTCTCCAATCAACTCAACCCCCCATTGATGAAATGGAGCTTCAGCTTGTATTGGTCTAAGTGGAAGTGCTCCTTGATACTTCAATTTTCCAAAAAAAATTTGCAAGTCTCACACTTTTGTACACATGTAAAAGAGTCATTGAAGACCTTGGGCTAGTAGTATTCATCTCTTAGGATCTTGTGAGAAATGGTCTTGGCCAAAAAATGTCTTCCCTAGACTCCTTCATGCATCTCCTTCAACATAGGGTTTTCTTTTGATTCATTTAAGCATATCAACAATACTCCACCTTTATTCTTCCAGGTAATAAGTCTCCATCCATAAAGACATACTTTGAGTCATGCAATTTTAAGGTTCTTTTTTTTATTTTCATTCAAGTCTTTAGGGCACTTTTGATTTTTGAGATAATACATTATATTGGTGTACCATGGGATATTCTCAATGCTAGCAATCATACCTTCTTCTTCCCCTATGTTACATATTTGAGATGCTTCAAGATTTGATTCAGTCATGAGCTTATCCAACCCTTGTCCTCTTACTAGTTTGGTGATTTGGATTTCAATATCAAACTCTTGAATTTTATTAATCCATCTACACCTTCTCCCTATAAATTTAGTCTCCATAAATACATCTTTAACTGCAACATTAGGAAAATAGGAAATTACCTTAGCACCTACAAAATAAGGTCTGAAGGCTTTCATAGCTTTGACAAATACATATGCCTACGTTTTTGTAATGTCATAGTTTAATTCTTCTTCTTGAAGGGATTTGTTGAAGAATGATATTGGCTGCTCATGACCTTCATCATTTTTTTGCAACATCACTATTTCAACAGTGTGGTAAGATTCAAATGAGAAAATATGCAATGTTTTATTGAAGTTAGGTGATTTTAACACTAGGACCTCCTTGATTGCTCTTTTTATGGATATGAAAGCATCAATTACTTCTACTGTACATTCAATCTTGGCACCTTTCTTCCAAATTTTTGAAATAGGCTTGACAATCGTAGTGAAATTTGATATAAATCTTCTTACAAAATTTATCTGCCTAATGAAAGACCGAATGGATTTTACTGTCTTTGGGATAGGAATCTTATCTATATCCTCCACTCTTTGAGGATCAATTCTTACTCCATCCTTGGACACTATATGGCCCAATAATTTTCCTTCAGTCACAACAAAATGGTGCCTCTTAGGGTTTAAGGAAATACCATACTCCAAAGCTTTGAGGAAGATCTTTTCTAGATGTTCAATATGCTCTTCTACTTTCTTGGAGTATGTTATGATGTCATATTGATATACCACCATTATTTCATTAATCAAGTTAGCAAAGGAAACACCCATAGCCCTTTGAAAGGTGGCACCAAATTTTTTGAGGCCAAATGGAATCCTTACATATATATTTGTACCCCAAGGTGTAGTAGATGTTGTCTTATATAGTTTTGATTCTTTCACTTTCACCTAGTTATACCCTAAAAAACCATCCATCATGGACAATAATTCACACCTTGTTACCCTTTGCAGCATAGCATCCATTTTTGGGAGGGAGTAATTGTCTTTAAGGGAGAAGACATTAAAATTTTGAAAATATACATATAGCTTTATATCTCCATTCTTCTTCCTGACATCCACCAGATTAGAAACCCAACTAGAATATATGATGGGTTTAATGATATCTCCTTCTCTGAGTTTCATGAGTTCTTCATGCATCTTGGGTTCTAGAGTAAGATCTATTAGTCTTTGTTTCTATTTGAAGGGTTTTGTGTCAGGCTTCAATGGGATTTCACGTTGAAATAGATCTTCTCTATATTCATTAAGTTCATCATATAACCATGCAAAACCATCCATGTATTTTCTCAACAATGTGATCAACAAATTTTTAATCATAAGAATTATCTTCTTTCCAATGTACACCTTTTTTGGAGCCAATTTAGTCCCAAGATTAATTTCTTCAATATCTTCCCTTCTTACTGGTGTTTACTTCATAATTTCTCGGTCACTCCCATTGAAGATCCTTTATAATGCTACTAATCCTTTAGGAATCTTATTTGTTTTGAGTTGTACTATTTCTTGGCCAAACACAATTTTTTTACCTTCCACTTCTTCAACAAACACATTGAAATCAATGTAGTGTAAGAACTTGGTCATATCCATGTCATCATTGAAGACCTTCCAATTATAAATATAGTTAGGAATTGCAAGTCTAGTCTTGAGTTCTACTTGTGAGATACCTGCTAAGGTAATGTCATCCCTTTTTAAGGCTAAATTTTCCAAGAAGAAATCCATTAAGTTTTTTGATCTATCCACACATGTAATGGAGAAGGAATCAAAGAGTTCTATGGTATCCCACACTACATGTTTGTAGTGCTTCGATATTTTTTTTGTTGTAGAATACTTTGACCTTAATTGTGAAACAACCAATTCTAAATCTCCAAAAATAACTAACACTTTCATCCCATGTTTTGTGGCAATTTTTAAACTTAGTAACAATTTCTCATACTCTGCTATGTTATTTGTGCATTCAAATGTTAGCAAAAATGAGTACTTAAAAGTTGTTCCATTTGGTGAAATGAAAATAATCCCATCTCCATTCCCCTCTCTACTACAGGCTCCATCAAAATACATATCCCATATTCCTTGTTCATTTTTAGAAACATCTCTAGCAATTGGATTTGTGTTTAGTAATTTAGGGTTTGAATTCTCAATTATAAGCTTCCAAGGTCCACATCACAAAAAAAAATTCATTTGATTAGGATCAAAGAGCTCAATGACATGTTCTTATCTAGGTTCTCTCTATAGCTTGACTTCCCTTCCATTGATAGGTATTGTGGCATATGATAGATCTAGCTAGACATTTCCACCTACTATTGTAGTCCATTGCCTAGATAATAAAATTCCATAGTAAGGGGAGTGTCCACCATAGTGATGTATGTCCTATATGTCACCTCAGGGTATGATGCTAATTTCAATATCACTCCAACTATCGAGACTAGTCTGTTATCCATGGTGTAGCACTTTCCATAGATGGTGTTCACCCACAAGCCTAATTATTTCATGACAACCAAAGGAATGATATAGATTGTTTCCCCTGAGTCAATCATGAAATTTTTCACCAATTTTTTGTTGATCACTAATGTGGTGTAAAATGGATCCACCTAGGAGGGACTTTTTGTAAGGGTATCACCCAAATAAACTTCTAGCACCTTTGTAGTTTCCTATTCATTGACATTGACTTTTTTTGATCCTATTGTTTGTGAGATGTATTGGCAATGAATTTTAGGGCTATGTCCCTATACTCATCAATTTTCATCATTTCCATCAAGGGAACTATCATCTTTATTTGAGTTAGTGCCTAAGAAATGTCAAATGAAGGGGTAGTTATCCCTTGCTATGTTTTCTCTATTTTAGCAGCCCATTTCCCTTCAATTTACACTTTTTAAATATTTGGTTTTTTCTTAGACTCAACATTTGCATCCTCTTTTTGAGCCATCCTCTAAGGCTTCTTTATTTCACCCTTCTTTTGATCAGATGGGACCTTCTCCTTGTTCTTCTATTTTTTTATAAACAGGACTCTAGGAGTTCCCTAGTTTACATCTATGGGTCTACTTCTTAGGTTGTATTTATTTATTTTTCCTTCAACCATAGCTTTTGTTGTGATGGACCTCTTCTCTTCTTTTGTTGGTGTTCTTAATTGAAATTATGGTGTTCTATTAAATGCATGGGATATTTCTTTTATATTTTCTTCTAGATCAGAGAACACTTTTTGCTCCATATTAACATTGTTTTTCTAATTTTTGACATCATATTCACACTAATCCTTAGAGGATGAGTATCCATCATTGGTATGATGGGACCCCCATCTTAACATATTCACAGTGTGGTCATCTCTATCATGTTCTTGTGAACATTCATCTTCCTAGAAAGTTTGAGCCACTACACAATGTTCTAGGACATGAGTCCTATGACATGGTAGAAACCATGGTGTAGTATCCACTACATGGGCTCCATGTTTTTTCAAAGGATCCAGAGTATCTTTCCAATTTGGCTTACCCACTAGTCATCCATCTTTCCAAGTGGTATTATAAGGAATTCCAATCAATCTTGGTCTTTCATTTGTGTACTGGTTTTCTTTTCTATTTTGGTGATTGTTAGGATTTTGTGGGATTTTAAGGTTATTGATGTAGAGAAAAGGACTCAACTAAATAAACTTGACACAACTTGAACAATGATCCATCATCAACAATGACAAAATGCAACCTAAGTCATCTTGAGAACATTGCTATAATGGCCTAATGGGAACTTAACAAAGAGATTAGCATAAAAATTGTGAATATTAGATTTTACAGGTCTTCCAAAATATATTTCATTGATCACAAGTCCAACCATAAAAAAACTATGCATAGATTTGTTCAAACATCAAGAAAACTAGGTTTTTTTGACTATTTTCAAACAAAATGAGACACATAGTCTACATGTAACTCATGTAAATGAATAAATGAATATTTTTCCTTTAAATTATTTTTAGAAAATGTAAAAATAGAACTTTTCACCAATTTTTATCACTTTTTGATGGTGGAATAAAAAGATATGCATTTTTCTTATTTGTTGGAATCCCTAGTTCCTGAACAGGGTTGTTAGGAAGATTTACATGGTAGACCAACCAAATAATATTTTCATTAGTATTGGTAACAAAAAAAAAACTTTTATAATACAATTATCTTTCCATACATATATGTTTTAGGATTGTACCATTCCATACAATCCATACTAAGTGAAATAGCAGCAAATTTGCAAGAAAAACACAAGAAAATGGCCCCAAAAATGATTCAAATATTCATTCCAAATTCACCAACCTTTTGGGTCATGTTTACAAGGCCTATTCATTCTCCTATTATCATTTCCTCACATTCAACCAACTATTTAACCAATTTGTTAACCAAAATGACATTTTGACACTTTTTGCAAAGTTGCTTAACAACTTTTTGACAACATTGTGCAACTTTTACATCTTTATCCAAATGAATCCGAACTTTCACAAATGACTACAAATGATCATTAATGGTCCAAAATGACCTTATTTACATGAAACAGCAAAAAATAAGACAAAACCCAAAGTTTGAACATGTTGACCATGAGGGTGCTCCTACACTAGTGATCTCTTTTGCCAATCATGCTGACAAATTTTCTATTATTTTCAATGGTTATTACAGCCTTTTATGCTTCATTCAAGTTATCGGGACATCTTTTTCTAAGCTCATACCCTATTTTAGGGTAAAAGGCTCTGAAATAGATGCTTAAAGTTGTTGAGTCAGCTACTTTAGATCCATGTGGTATCTTGTTAATCTTGGAGAACCTCTAGTTGAAGTCCAAAATAGATTCATTTTGGTGTTTCTAAATGTTGATCAGCTCATGTAATGAAAATTAAAGAGTACATCGATTCCCATATTACTTGAGGAATTTATTTTTGAAGTTTGTCGTAGAGGTAATTGATGAAGCAGGAAATGGACAAGAAACATTCTCCAAGCTTGAAATAGACTTGAGTTGACTTGAAGCACTTAGTTGACTTGTAAACCAATCTTCAACACCAAAAAGCTTGTTAAATCTACATACCTAGGTCTACAAACACACATACAATAGGGGGCAAATGGTTGAGGGTTAACAAATAGGGGTTTGCCTTGGTCAAACCCCACTTTTGGTAATCAAACCCTTAATGAAATAGTGAAAGGAAAGAGAATGATAAACTAATAACATGCAATAGCTATCAACTTACCAAACCCTTGATAATGCAAATCTGAAGTAATGCCAATGGATGCTCCAAAGTGCTCGAATATTGCTTGAATGCTTGAATATGATGTATGAATGTTGGATAATTGTAGGAGGATGTAAAATGAGGTGAAAATCACATATTTATACACACTTGTGCCTTAGTTAACCATTCATACCTCACCATAGGCCGAAATCAAGTTATTTTAAATAAAAAACTTGAAAGGAAAATTTAAAATTTTTGAATTTGGAGCCATGAGGGACTCATTTGCCACCCATGGTGAATGGGTCCCACCTAGGACTTGAAAATATGTGTCTAGAAATATATTGTATTTAATGTTTTTTGTTGGGATAATATTCAAAAATACACTTAATTAAGTCATATGAGGGCATAGAGGGGTCAAATAAAGCATAAGAAAGGGATAAATTATAGTGAAAATGTGCTCAGAAAAGAGTGAAATATTGTTACAAGACTTTACAATACTTCAAAATAGGACTTGTTTAGTGATGAAAAGGTGATTTTTAGGTGAATTGTAATAAATTGAGTCTAGAAGAATGTAGAAATGTCTTACAACACTTCACAACACTTTCACAAGACATCATTATTTGAATTTTAGTACCTAAGTATGCATGTTCAAGCCATGTCACAACATAAAAGCATAGCAAAGTAAACCAAACACCATGAAACAAGACCTAAAAGGCCATGAAAATGATAAGGGGAAATTTTTCTACGACACATTTAGCCCCCACTTTAATAGTAGCCATGAACATTGAGAGGAGGGTTCAAATACACTTACACTAGCAAGATGGAATGACAACGATCAAGAGTGATGATCAAGCCCCCAGGATGGTGATCCCATGGCATACTAAGCATAAGAACAAACACACACACAAGTGTTGAGATGAAAGAATTGAATGAAGCTTTGATCATCAATCAAACTAGTTGTGGATTAGATCTAGGCTAATTGAGAATGTATACTCACTCTAGGGAAACAAAACATAGGACGCTCCATCAGGTGAGAAGGCCCAACTATACTCACTCTAGGGAAACAAAAATTTTGGTTGTCCATTGGGTGAGAAAGCCCAAATGTACTCACTCTAGGGCCATGGAAATTTTGACTATCTATAGGGTGAGAAATCCCAAATGGTAAGATACATACGCTAGTTGGTATGCACTCACAAACACAAAGGTGGCTATGGGGAAAATTCATGCCGCTAGGTGGACTTCCTACTCAACCATATTAAAGTTACACTTGTTGATAACTTTCAAAAGGTGCCACAAAGAAAATTGCATGAACAAAAAGAAAGGTACCATAGGCATGCAAGTTGCATTATGCAAGGTGAAAAAAATGAAAAAATGTAAAAATGCAAAAATGTAAAGTGTAAAAGTTTAAAATGTTTGAAGGAGTCTTGTTCAGTTCATGCAAGGTCAGTCATTTGGGGAACATTATGTCTAATGTCTCCAAGAGAGGACCAATCAAAGAATAGTATATTCACAACTTAGGGGATGCAATGTGTCGCATTAGGCCACCAAGAGGAATGTAATATGCTGAGATAAATCACAATTGTGAAGGACATCACACCCAATGTCATCCACAAAGTAACAAATGCATCATATAAATGACAAGGCTACATTAAGAACCAAGAATGCAAATAAATTAATCATAATAAATGCCCCCCACTTTAAAGGAATTTCTACACATCGTTCTATGAGAAATTACTTTAAAGTAGAGAAGGAAAGAAAAAGAAAAAAATAAAACAAGACATGAGATCCAATTTGGAAAGCCCTATGCCAAGTCATATGTTTCAAAGTTAGGATGCTTCATATCAAGGAAAAGGAAAAGAAAAGAAAAGGGAGTTGCCCCCTAAAAAAGAAAGCACACCAAACACATAAGGGATCTATGGATTTGGGGTCAGTATGTTCATTGCTAGAAGGCTTTGATTAAAGAGCTCAAAAGTGTCATCATTCCCCAAAGCACATAGAACTAGAAGAATGACACAAAGAGAGTGAAAACAAAGGAAAAAGAAAGTCCATTTTGGGTCAACATGGAAGAGACATTGTGGTCTCAATTCTTTGCATCATACCAAAAAGGAAAACACAAGCACAAAGAAAGAAAACGAAAAGGCGAAAGAAAAAAAAATGAAAAATATTTTAGGGTCAACATGATGAGACATTTCTGTCTCAATGTCTCAGGCTTCATCCCCCAAAAAGGAAAAAAAAAGAGATAAAAGCAAAAATAAAAAAAGGATCAATTAATAACATGGAAGAGACATAGGGAATCTCTACACTTTGCGTCATCCCTAAAAGGAAAACACAAAACCAAAGCAGAAAAGACAATGTACAACATATAGAAGAATAGAGGTACAAATAGAAGTGTAAGAAGAGAGGGAACATCAAATACACAATATAGGGGAACACGACACACACAAAAAGGAAAAAAATTGGAAAAATAAAAGAGTAAATAAAAAAGGCTAGTTAGGCTAGTGCAATTCAGCCATCTATCAAGTCATATGCCTCCCAATCATGTTCAGTGTAATGGGAGGGTAGTTGTCTGTCCAAAGGAAGAATTGCAAGCTTCGAACTAGGAGTCATACTAGGTTCTTCACTTGGTGGAGAGGATTTTTCATTTAGGCTCATTGTAGATGAAAATAAAGAGTTTAAATCATTATGCACTTCTTCATCTATTTTTTCTATCGTTGCATCATCATGAAGATCATCATCAAGATTAATGACAACGAGAGGATGAAGGGTGACTTCTAAGGATGGATGTATCAAAAGTTGAGGTTGTTGAATTGGTTCATTTTGTTGGGATTGTTTTACTGGACTATCATTTGGAAGGTCAGGAGAAGGAGAGTGGTCATCTATTACTTCTTTCAAAGGTAAAGGTTGATTTTCTTTATTTTCTTCCATGCGAGTTTGACGAGTAAGGAGATGACAATGACACCTATGTTCCCTAGGACCACGGTTTCATTTAATTTTGTTTTTGAAGTTGGTGAGGTGTAAGAGAAGATTGAGGCATCATAGGTTATTCTACTTCTAAAGAGGGAAGAACAGAAGAAACCGAAGAGGATGGATCAACCACTTTCTCTCTTACTTTATACACTTGTTTAATACAAGGAGGCATGACAGGAGTTGTTTCATTTTCCCTTGGTTGTTTAAACAATGGTGGAGAAATGTCTAAGGGTGGCTATTCATAAGGTTGTATGGTTTTCTCAATTTCAAACTTGGGTTGAAGCACAGTTTCATATATGGCAGGAGGTGTCAAAGTAGACAGGGATGCATTACGAAGAGATAATTCAGCTATCTTTATGGCTTTCAATTTTTGGTAAGCTATGAAAATCCAGTCATTTTGAGATGTGATGGGTTCCATGGGTTCAGGCCAAAAAGCTTCTAATGAAAAGTTACCTTTAGATGATAAGGGATTCAAGCCACTATGGTGTATGGTAAATATGTCATTTCCATGTGGAAACTTCAAACACTTGTGAACAACCAATGGGACCTCTTTCATTGAGTGAAGCCAAGGGTGGCGTAGATGCAAACGAAATTGGTTAGATTATGGAATAATTGAAAATGCTACATCTAAATTTTTAGGTCCAACTTGTAAGGGAAGTATGATCAATCTAATCATAGGGCATGAAAAACTAATATGTTTCTTAATACAGTTATTTTATTATAATCATCTTGATATAGCTCATGTAATACTAGAAGCTCCTCTATGATAAAATTCTCACCATAAGTGGGATCTATTAATATCCTGTTAGTGAGCTTATCATAGCTTGTGCTAGCTATGTAGAGAGGACCATCAGGAAGATTTTGTAGTATGCCTTTAGCAGAAAAAGTGACATCAAGAGGTTTAGTGG
>VDFB02349303.1:0-40441 GCA_007258455.2 Sequoia sempervirens
CCTTCATCAATGCTTAATAAACATGCATGTGCAAACATGGTAATTTGGCGGCATATGTACTGTCATCGTTTAACTAGAGCTACATGAGAATCCAAAGATCACCCTTCATGATTGCCAACAAAATATCTTCACACAGATTGAGATCGACGTGACTACACAAGCAAGGAATAATTTATTAATGCTTCACCAACCTTCATCTTCCTTTTGCTAGCTAGCAGGGAACAACATAGATTTACATTAGCTTTGATCTTGGTTGTCGATCTAAACCACGGTTAATATGAGCTCAATAGTGGAGGATTGGGCCCTTACACTCCATACAGATTATTACATATGTCTTTTGTTGACTCCATGCCTAAATAATAGGGCTTACACCTTAGGGGTCTACTGGCTGGTGGGGCACGCATCGGTGATCTTCTCCCATATCTTCTAACTGAAAACCTACACATTTCACAATTAGTATTTAATGAAAGGCTTTGGTTAAGCCGTCAGCGACATGACCACTAGAGTTAATGGCTTAGGCTTATGTCACCAGATTAAAATTAAAACCCAACTTTGATTTTAATACTTTATTTCCTCTGTAGGGTTTTATTTTCTAAGTCTCGGTTGGCCCCGTTAAATTCTTATCCCAACCCTAACAAGAACAAATGATTAAGCTAAGGATTGTATTTGTTGTTATAACTTTAGTTCTAGAGAATTCTTGATTACCAATTCTTATTTGTGCATTTGTATATGAATCCAATTGAATGCCTTTCCATATCACTATGGAAAATTTTATTATTGCAACCCTAACTCTAACACTAATTAAACCTTGACCCTAACATGATTGAACTCAGATATAACCCTAACTCTAACACTAATTGAACTGTAATCGTAATCCTAGGTATTGTTGAAACCTAACCCTAATTGTATCAAAACCCTAGAGAACTCTAATTGAACCCTAACCCTAAAATAAATAATAAACCTTAGCTTAATTAAACTCTAACACCAATCTGAGCCCTAATTTAAGACTAATCTTAACCCCGACCTTAATTAAACCCTTATTGAATTGTAACCCTAATTGATCCCTAACCCAAATTGAATACTAATTGAACCCTAACCCTAAGTGAATACCAACAAGGTAATTGAACTCCAACCATAACCTTAATTAAACT
The DNA here is from genome assembly GCA_007258455.2 of Sequoia sempervirens. NCBI lineage: Eukaryota > Viridiplantae > Streptophyta > Pinopsida > Cupressales > Cupressaceae > Sequoia > Sequoia sempervirens. The sequence goes on from VDFB02349303.1 coordinate 1,152, forward strand.
CCATCCATAATCCTATTTGAATTTTGACCCTAATCATAACCATAATTCAACCCTAACCTTAATTGAACCCTAACCCTAACATGAGTTCAATTAAGCTTCTTAAGGGTTCAATAGGTTAGACCTTTTTAATTAAAACCTGAAATGCATTCAATTAGGATTAGGTCTGGGTTGGGGCAAAGATTAAGGTTCTATGATAGAGCTTGGGGTTAGTGTTAAAGTTCAATTGGGGCAAGGGTTAGTATTAGGGTTAGGGTTATGGTTCAATTAGGGTTAGTGTATAAAAAGGTTTAAGTTATGAATGTTATAATATAAAAATAAATGTGTTTTCAATGTTTATTTGTCAGTTTAGAAGATGTGCCAATAATGTTGCAATCACTAATAATTAATTTTTTCTTGATGGTTAAAATAGATTGGTAAGTAAATTTATCTATAAAAAGTAAATTTATCATTGATTTTTTCTTTATAAGTAAATCAATATTTCATAAATTTATCTATAATTCTTATTAAGCTCGATTGGCTAAATCTTTTCCCCATGCTGCGTGAGGTTGGTCATGAGGTCTAGTCTCCCCACTCAAGTGGGTAACGAGGGCTTGTCGCGACTGCAAATTTCTACAATGCTAAAAGTTTACCAGCATCAGTAGTTTAGGGGTCGTATACCTGGATTCCTCGCGAGTCTAAAAAAAAAAAATTTGCCAAATTTTCTTAATTATATTCAATTATATTTTATTAAATTTGTGTTAAAAAATTTAAGTTGCTTATAAATAATTTTGTGTTTTTTATAATTAACTTGATATTGTGTATAAAAGGTTTAAGTTATGAATGTTATAATATAAAAAGATAAATTTGTTTTCAATGTTTATTTGTTAGTTTGATGTGAGAATAATGTTGCATAGTAATGATTAAGTTTTTCTTGATTGGTTAAGTGATATTGTGAAATTATTCTATGTAAATTTAATGTTATGAATGCTATATAATATAAAGAAAAATATTTCTAATATAATTTTAATGCACATCTTTATATTTTATAAACAAACATCTAAAATAAAAATGTTATTGTAAAAAAAAACCAACTTAATGAGTGAACATACATTTAAAGTTAAAAGTGAAATTATAAAACAAATTGTAAATTTATTTTATTTTTCTTCTATAAATATAACTTTTTTATTTGTCATCCGCCTAGTAATGCCCACTTCTCCTTTTAATGAATGTTTTATTTTGCAAGGGTTGATTTAGTGCTATCGTTGATCTATTTCCTACAGATATCAACGGTGCCTGCCATCTCATTTTTGGGAATTGAAGGATCACGAAATCACGGGCGGGCACCACATGTCTTATCTGGGGGATCAAATTTGAGCTATCACTGACCAACTACCATTTGATCTGAGTTGTTCCCCGCCATCCCGTGATGGTGCTTGGGTTGATTGTCAAATCAAGGGCAGGTGCCACGTGTCTCATCCGATGAAGCCTAAAAAGTAAAGGAAACACTAGCCGACTTTAAATGTATTAAGGGGCAGATTACTAAAGTGTTCTCGAGACACACATGTTCTAAATCAACTGATATGTTATAATCTCGCTAGAAAAGCTGCTCAAAGGTTAACGACATGGTTGGTGACTGTGTTAAAGGAACAAGATCAACAACGCCCACTATCCCGCAATCAGGGATTATAAGGATCGCAATATCATGGGCAGGTGCCATGTGCCCTTCCTAAAGGATGAAATCTGCGTGACCATTGATGAGTTGTCTCTTCAAGATTGACGGTGCCCGTCATCCCACGATTATGAATTTTGGGATCGTGATGTCGCGAGTGCCTGCCATGTGTCTCATCCAATGAAGCCTAAGGAGTGAAGAAAGTGTTCACTAGTTTTAAATGTATTACGGAGCGGATTAGTAATGCGCTTGTAAGATGCACACATTTTATTTCAATGCAGATGTTATGATTTTAAGGCAAAAGTTGCTCGACAGTTAAAGGAAAGGATGACGACCATTTTTGAAGGAGCAGGATTTATGGTAGGAAGATCAACGGTGCCTGCCATTCTGCAATGGTAAATCAAAGGATTGCAATATCGCGGGCAACCGCCACGTGGCATTCCTTTGCAGCATATGACATAGTGGGCCCTTTTATTGTCATGTTGGCAATTATGCCAGCCTGTTTTGGAGATGGTTGTCGATGATTTGATCAAACTGAAGGATCAATGGCTCAAATTTAAATATGTATCAAATTATGTTTGGAGCCATTCGTACGCCCCACGAGTGAGCTTTAATGGCTGATGAGACATCTGGTGGAAGAATTTGATTGACATAAAATCAATTTACTCGACTCATTTGTATCACAAAGCATCCAAGTATTTCGTGCAAACAGTTTCAGATCCAAAGGTGAAATTGCGAGCAGCTGCAACCAGAAATTGAAGTTTGTGCGAAAAAATACGTGAGTTAATTTTCTCTGTTTCCCAGTCATTCTACACCTAAATTTGGGAAGGGGGGGTCTGCTATGCTTTTCACTGAGTTCACTAAAATCTTTTGTTAAGGCTATTGTTTAATCATAAATTGTGAGGAATTGTAGTATTTTTACTCTGTAATTTCCTATATCTACTTATTTATAGCCACTTGAAGTGTAAAATTATAGTGAGGCCCTAATTTTTCTAAAATGGCACCAACCAAGCAGTACTCTGGCCACATTGAGTATTTGAAAAGAAACTTGTACGATGATTTCCTGGATCAATTTTCATTATCAACAAATGACAGAAAGAAATGTTTGGTGTTGATGGGAGGAAAAATCCTAGGGGAGGGGTTGGTGTGTAATAATTCCAACTTTGCTAATGCTAGGGTTCCACTCACAGGCTTAAAAATGTTCAGATTATGGTATGGACAGAGTAATTTGCCTCATCCTTTTTCAAATGGATGGATGTACAACATGGGGAAGCTGGTTGTTCCAAATGTGTTCCCTGATGTGGACTTACTTAGAGTAGTGGCCCAAAGATATGACCCTATCACATGGGTAATCAGAGATAATGATGGAGGGGTTCTATTAGAAATTAACAAAGATGTTATCCAACAGATTTTTGATTTGAGTGAGCCAGGTAATGAATTGGTTCCTATTAATCTTGAAGAAATGAAGTAGGAGTATACAAAATTGAAATCTCTTTTTAGGGTTAAGATGCTTCCACCTCATCTGGTTAAGGCAAGGGGTTCACAATTTCACATCAGCCCTAGTGACCAGGAACCCTTCGAATTGAATTGTTTTGCAAAGCCTTTTCTGGCTACTTTCTATTCACTATGTCAGATTTTGGGTTTCATCCCTGGTGCAGTAATGCCGATTGCATACATGTTCATGGGGGTGCAAATACAACACCCTAACTTCTTTGTAACATATGACTTTGCTTTTTTTGGTGGAGAGGATAGATAAAGGACCGTCAAAGCTGCAGAATGGTGATACTGGTACTCAATTCTTTTGATATTCCATGTTGATGCATATGTTCTTGTTTAGGAATATTGATTTCTTTGCTGAAAAGATGAACTTAAAACAATTAGTTAATGGAGAAAGATTGCCAGTACAGATATGGGCTATAGATTTGTCCTATAATAAATAAAACACCAATTATGTGCAATTTGAAAATTGTTGTGCTGCAAGATTGAGGGCTAGATTGATGGTAAATGTACCTAGGATCCTTGAGGAAGTGCATGATTTCCTTAGGTCGAAGGAGAGGAATCTAGAATTGAGGGTTTTACATAACTGGGGTGACATTATCCCATATCCAGTCAGCATTGTCCTGAGAATATATGGATTTCAAGGAACCCCTCACATACTTCCATACAATGTGCCACCAAGACTAGGGTTAGCAGAAGTTATGTGGCAGATGGGGTGTATTCATGAAGATAACCTAACTGGAAAGGGGAAGGGAACATTATTCACTAATTATATAGTAGTGTCTGACTTTACATTTTCAAAGGGAGGCTAGACACATTTTGATAAATTCTTTGTTGATTACCATTTGAGATTTGGTCCAAGGCGACAACATGATCTTGAAGGTTTTTTTGCTCTTTTCAGACAAAGAATAAAAGGTGGAAAATTTGCACATGAGTTCAATTTCCCTGAGGATCTGATCAGGAATGAATTTGATTTAAATAGACAGGAATTGAACAAGGAAAAGTGGATAGCTTATAATAAGCTAATAGATATTGTGCATGAAATGGATCTGAAGTATGATCCATTGATAGAATTCACTCCCTACCACAAGAGAATTGATATTTTAATGAAGAATTTCAAAGAGATAATGGACACCTTGACAACCAAAAAGATAAATTTAAGGCTAAGTCTAGATATGCAAGGACAAACTGATATGCCAATTGAAACAAGGTTAGTATGTCAGCCTACAAAAAGGCGGCCCATCTATAGGAGGAAAATGGATATTGGCAATGGTAAGGAAGTAGACAGAAAAGGGAAGAAAATAATGAAGGCGCCTTCACGACTAGGCCCAAAATTCAAAGTACTTGGGGCTGTCAAAATCATTGAATTAAAATCTTCACTAGAGCGTAGTCCCCCATCACCACCACCTAAGCCAAGTCTTAAGAGGCAAAGAACTAATCACCTACTTGAGGATCTCATAGATGAAATTATTGTTACTGATCAAAACATGCAGGTTGGTATGTCTTCCCCTCCTAGGTCAGCTAAATTGGTTCTATCCGATTTGGATATGAAGGGTAAGAGTGTGCAGGATGCAAGAATGGAGGCTTGCAAGGAGTTGTTAGATGACAATGCATTTGTAAAGACTCTTGTATTCTTGCAATTGGCATGGAGGATGAAATTTGAGGAATATCAAAATAAATGCAAGGAGAGAAGAGAACTAAGGCCTGACAGGTCAGATCAAGAGAATGATGAAGTGAAAGCTGAACTAATGGAAGAGTTCAAAAACATCACTCCTAAAGAAGGAAGACAACTAGTGAATCAGGCTGGTGTTTTGAGTTTTCCTAAATGGGACATCACAAATGCAGTGGCTTTCAATGCCATTAAAAAGTTCAAGAATCTTTTTCAGGATTCTGAAGAAGTTAAGGCAGCATTACAAAACTCTACCTTCAGTGAAGAATATGAGACCTTGGTAATTTGGGCATTCGCTCCACAAGAAAGAAAGCCAGACATTGTTGATATTAATCCAAATTTCAAAGGAGGATTAATAATAAAAAGGGCTTCAAAGACTACAACAACTGAAGCCACTAGTTTAATTGTGAATGTGGTCAAGTTGGCCCAAAAGACTACTGAGAGGGAGGAGGCTGAAAGAAAGAGCCTAATGGAGAAGTATAACATTTTAATTGAAGAATATAGTAAATGCAACAGAGGAATGTTGAGCTGCAAACCGGGCGAAAGGTTCAAGTATAGACATAATAGGAAACATCCAATGCCCGTGAACCAACAACATTATCACTTCCCTACGTACAGTAAGTCACTGCCTCCCCGGCTTCCAAATGTTTCTACACCTCGTCTCCCATTCAAAATCCTCGCCTTTACCCCCTCCTCTAGAACAAGTTGATAAAGAAACAGAGTGCTCTATTGATCCAACAAAGAAGCAGCTCATGCAGAAAATTGATCAATTATAGACATCACTAAGGGTAAAAGAGGAGGGTTTTCTTTCAAAAGAAAAAGAAATTGTTACTATTGTTTTGGAGCATTTAAATGAAAAGGTGGATAATAAACTGCCCTTTATACATTCTTTGTATTCTTTGCTATTTGAAGCAATAAAGAATATTGATAGGGATCAGGAGATAGTGATTCCAATAATTCAAAATTGGATCCCTAGAGAAAATAATCTAGATGTTATGAATAAAGCCTCAAGGTTTGATGTAAATAACAGGCCCCAATCATTGAAGCCTACTTATATATTAGTTAAATCATTTTAAGGTTTTCAGACCTTACCAGATGATCTAAGTAGAAAGATTAGGGAATTGGTAAAGAACTTCAATGATTGGGGTAACACACTGTTACCTGATATAACTGATGAGCAGGGGGGAATCAGAACACTACAACAATGGCAGGATCAAGCAAGTAAAGTCATCAATAATCAAATTAAAATAATTTGTGATGACTCAAATTATGATTTGTTGGTAAATTATATGGATAAGATTATTGGTATCGGCTCATTTTTGGAATCTTTTGAAAGAGATTCTAATCAGGTAGCGGTAAAGTATTTTCCTTATAGTACAAAGGTAAAAGAGGTGATTAATTTTGATTGGCCAACTGACGGAGAATACCAGAGATGGGTGGTTAAGTATTTGAATGATGATGAGTAAAAAGAGTGGGCTACCGAGCAGGGTGGCAAATCGACGCCGCAGCTACGTTGTTTCCAGCTTTGTATGGATGACTTTCATGCGGGTTTCACTGGTTTTGTTATCAGATCAACCTTCCTTTTGCCACATGATGAATCCATAGAATATGCTCTAGGATGATTGTTGTTGTAACAATTTTTGAATAAGAATATTTTTCAAGGTGGTGGCTATTGTAACAAAATTTGGAATATCACCAGGTGCTCCAATTGACTGGTGACAGGTGTACTTTCTGGCCCGGTGCTTGTTTGCTCCTTCATTTTCTATAAGAAGGATTTCAAGGCCAAAAGTATGGGTTAGCAAGTTAGATAATTTTTGTCGAGTCTAGGTGAAGTTGCAAAGCGAATTGTAAAGTCCGATGGTTTTAGAGAAATGCAATTTAGGTTTTGAGTCATTATGTAACAGGTTTTGAGTTCATAGAGATTTAATGTTGTATAATAGTACTAGCATTTAAGTTGAAATGAAAATTCAAGCTCATGTCTCTCCCTTGTACATGCATATCTGAACTTTTAATGAAATAACTAAGGGTTGTTTTATCCATCCCACTATTGTGGTGTGTATGAATCTATTTTAGCTTTAATTCAAGGAATTAATCAAAATGCTTGAATGGGGTTATAGGCGAATATGTGTTGTATAAGGATTTGATAAGTAGTCCTGGGTTAGAATGCATACTGATGAAATTGTAATGCAATATTGTCAGGGATCTTATATGTGATGTATTAAATCTATTATAAACCTCTAGATGCTTATGAATTTGACTCCTGCAATGGATATATGGCACTGATCTAAGTTGTAATTATTCATGTAGTTCAATATTTGTTTTTCTTTGCCTAGAGCTTGCTACAAATTGCAAATCATTGACTATCTTATACAATGGATTGTGTTTAGTTATCTCGCACTCCAGATAGTTGATATTGTCTATGAACATCCAATTCTAGTTGATATTATCTTATCATGTTGAGCTATTAAGTGAGATCATCTGCTATTGTTAATGTTGTTTATAATAATGGTGCAGAGGTTGTAAACACATTAAGGGATCACCCTCCCGGGTCTTGCAGAGCCTGAAGTGTACGAGGCTTTTAAAGTCCCCGTTAGTTGGTCCAGGTCCTTCGAGCTGCCTTCGATTGGAATTGGCAATTCCATAGGTATATTAGAAGACACACCTGGTTACATTGTAAAAAGAACCAACATACACGTCAACCACTGAACAACCACCTCTACAACTGAATTTTTAATCTTTTATGATCACATGAAATATAAAACACACTAATTTTAAGGTTGTTAACATCACTATTGAAATGTTTTAATTTTTTGACCTTTCAAACATTAAAAAGTACATCATTAATTTAATTATGTAATGGCATAAAAATTAAAAACATCATGAATTAATTATGTAACCACATAAGTCAAATATAATTCTATCAAGAAATTAATATCAAATAGATAATATAATTGCATAACTTATACATTTCAATGTCAATGATCTTCTTCATCCAACTCTTTGTCTGTATCATCCAATCCAGATTCGACATTGTAAGGTTTGGTCATATCATCATCATCATCATAGATATCAGTTTTGATAATGTCATCATCCATACGGATGTCATCTTCATGAACATTAACTCCTATATCATCATCATTTAGTTCCTCCTCTTTGAAATTTTTTTCAGGGACATCATCAACTAACCGTTGATCCTGATCATCATCTACATCATCTTCTAGTTCTTCGGTATCTTTGTCTTCCACCACATTATACTTTACCAGCCTTCCTCTTGGATCATGTCTAACAACAAATTACCAACCCGGTTTACCTGGAACCTCTGAGTAAAATACTTGCTCACATTGGCTTGGAAGAACATAGGGCTCATTTTCAGCTTGCTCGATCAACCTTGTATTAACCATGGTAAATCCATTATCATGTTCAATAACAGTTCTCTCAGGATCATTTTCATTCAATCGTAGCCTTTACCATAGGACGACAAACAAAATTAATCTGAAGGACTTAAACTCACACTCAAGTATATCATCCAAAATCCCATAGTATCGATTTTTTGAGACTTCTGGATGTAGGTCGCTTCTAGATGAAACATTAGTCACCTGAAAGACTGTAGTTATACCAGAATCACAAGTTTTCTTCATGTCATCCAATATTTTGATTCAAAATTTATGACCATTGCACCACATAACCTTGTGGTGTTTCACCTACAATAGGTCAAACATGTAAAAATTATTGCAATATCGTCAGTTGATAAACATATTTATTTTTGGCTGAATGTATGCAAAGAAAATAATCTCAAGATATATACATCAATATACTTGAAAATAATTAAATAATATGGGTGATTAATATATTTATACGTACTTGTTTATCTCTTAAACCATATGCTAAATCAATTTCCCTTTGTGTAACATTGAAATATCCATTACGATGAGCTTCTTTAACTAATGAAGCCACACCTTCCCATGTTAATGTGCAACCAGATTGTTGGCATCGTTCAATCCATACCGTCATCTAATCAAGATTGTTAGCGACGTACAAATGTAGTGCATCCCACTCTCGACCAACTATACCAAAATAAATTGAAATTCACAAACAACGTATAATTAGTTAAATACCATAGTATACGACCTTAATTTATAATTGATGTATATTAAAGATTAAAAATTAAATAAGTATAATATACATAAAAACCATATGTAAAATTCATTCCAATTAATCTCCATGACCATCTTATAATTACCTCTCACTTTCCTCAATCTACATTTCCCCAACAGGTACTCTGCTTTGAATTTGTTAATGGATTTGGGATCCCAAATGCGATCTACATGGATCTTTGCTGCAAACTTAGAAAGATATTCACTAATGTACACCATGGTCTAGTATACCATATATCCCTCCACCATAGAACCCTCGGGATGTGCTCTTTGTCTAACCAAAGCTTTCAAAAATTTCAAGTGCCTCTCAACCATCCACATTGACCTTGTGTGTACAGGTCCACACAATTCAATCTCCTCAACTTGGTGTATGAGGTAGTGTTCTTGTGCATTGAAAAATGTTGAAGGTACACACTTTTCCATTTCACACATTAGACGAGGAATTTTTCTCTTCTAATAATTTATATCTTCTTTATGGATTTCTTTAGATGACAGCCATCTACAAGTGATTCAAGGTGCAAATATATTAACGAGATTTAACAAAAATATACAATATATTACATGAAAAGTAAAACAAATGGCAATTATAAGATGTATACAGTGAATTGAACAAATCTCGCTACTTACCTCATGTATTTTCCAAGATCATATATAACTTGATTGACATTGTTGTTAAAGTTGTTTGGGAGAGATAGAGGTAGAACGTACTGCAATAATTTTATAAAATGATCTTTTCATTATTTTTCCAAAAGTAGTAAACACAATACACTGAAAAGTACATGCATTATACAAGTGTATATAACATACCAGAATAATTACCTTAATGAATGTATGTCAATCATGCGTTTTCATCCCTGACCCAAATTCACCTTTCTTTGTTATTATATTGCTTATGTTCACAGAAAATCCTATGGGAAATCAATTTTTTCATATGAATTTTTTTATAGAATTGCTTGTTGTTCGCTAATAACAAAGTGAAGTGAACTTTGCTGACTTGGTTCCATTTCTATTTTAATTGGAATGACATTTTTTATTGCATGATCGGGCTTCCTAATGTCACTACAAATTTTGACAATTTTTTCTGTCATGCTCTCCATCCAATATTTTCCATAACATTTAAGTATTCTTTCTAATATGCATTATATCAACAAATGCACAATTTGTAGCTGCTCATAGTAGGGCAACCTACTAAATTGTCTAGGAGAACTTTTCACCCTTGTGGAAGCTTCTATCATTAATGCCTTCCTTGACGACCTTTCATGAAGTATATAGTTAAACAAATTAACAACGATACAATCATTGTCAATTACAACATGAGTAAACACAACACAATATAAAAAATATAAATTCAAAACATATCATATATCATGGTGATAAACAATTGATATGATGTATAACCTGATGATTAATTCTATTATATTCCAACTTCCATAGGCTAGGTGACATTCTTCGTGGTTTTGATGTAGTCTCCTCTTTCCCATTGAAAATATGTTTTTCAGTAGTTCGATACTTATGATTTCTATGGAGGAAGTGCCTATACTCATCAAATACCTACTTTCCTAAACTTGTTGAATGACGAAATTTCATCTTTGGACCACAAATGGGACATGCAAATTTTCCCTTTGTTTGAAGACCTGCAAGATGATATATGATTAAATATGTCAAATTTTTTCATTATATATAATGAATAGATTATTTTAAAAACATGCATAATATCTACTTCATCAAATTAAATATTGTTAAAGTGTAGTCGAATGTTATAACATACCACAAAAATGTGTTAGCCCTAGGGCATCATGAATTGTCCATACAAGCATTGCATGGAATTGAAATTGTATGTCCTATTGGTCTGGAGACATCATACATAGTGACGACATTCCATAACTTTAGTAACTCGTCGATAAGAGGCTCGATATATACATTCATATCTTTCACCTGGTACTTACCTAGTTGAATGAACATAAACATTACATAATTATTATAACCATTTTACTGCAATATATATAAATTAATGTACATGACTATTGAATGAAAAAAATATAAGTCATTATGCAACAAATAAGACAAATGAGATGCTACCACGTTAAAGAAAATTAATGTAAACAAATACTTGGAACAATCATTTCCAACATTATGTGCTCCCTCTTTATTGGCATCCATGGAGGAATGTTATTGTTGATAATAAAAACAGGCCACATCATGCAATGATCACAGCCCAAATGATTACACCGGCCCTCAATGAAAGCCCCGACATTACGAGGTTCTTCTTTAAAGTGTGGCCATTTTTTCTCCATGTCCCTAAATGCAGAACCATATGCGGGCATTCGAAGAATGTCATCTCCACTTCTATTTCGTGCATGGTAATCCATCAATTGCGCTAAGCTTTTGCACCTAAATAATCGTTGCATACATGGAATAATGGGAATATAACGAAGAACCTTGTGAGGCACCTTCTTTGTTGGTTGATCTGCTAAATATCTACTGATATGACATTTCGGGCATTCTGTTGCAAATTCATGTTGTTTATGATATAATATGATAATTGGGACATGCATATATTGCTTGATACTCCATTTCGATATCTTTCATAATGGCACATAAATCTCGGTATGAGCGACATAAAATATTTGATGGTGGTAACAAAAATTCACCAATCAATCTACAACAAAAATAATTTGTTCATATAAAGAATATTAATGGTACATATTTCATCCTTTATTTACTAGTGATGAACTAACAACAATTAAAATAGATAAAAAAGATGACATATATGACATACCTTAACATCCGTGAGATTGTTATGTTTGATAAACCATTCATAACCTTCAAGTTCAACAACAACAATACAGTAGAGAGAATAGTTGTTTCAGAGCCTTCATAAAGGGGCTCGTATGCCTTCTCAAGTACAGGTAAATCATGAACATCATCGAAGTCATCTTGATCATCGTGATCAGCTCTGCCACTAAATATGTCATGGATCAATGTATTTGTACCATCATCTTCAACTGTGTTTTTTGGTGCATGATCATCTTCTTCCATAGGATCATTAACTTCATCTTCGATATTCACAGTTCCATGTTCATCCACTTGCAAAACCACATTCTTCGGGCCGTGATAATCCATATCATCTTCCCTAGGGCGCCCAACCTTTATAATAATGATTGACACAAATAAACCATGATCATGATCAAGTGATTATATATATATAATTTTAAAATGATATAGACATTTTCAAATTCAATCAATATAAACACATATAATGAACAACTTACCAATGGACGATAATCATGCCCCCTTCAACGTAACCATGCTACAATGTTTCTCAGCTGTTGTGATTAAAATTTGTCTCGTCTTTAAGCCCTTGCAATTATTGCAAGGACAATAACATTTCTCATCACCCTTTCTTTTCAATCTAGCCCACAATCTATCAAATGTCTCTTCATTTTGTTCTAGACTAATATTATCTGACATGATTTTTTACCAAGCTTGACTATTTAGATCTTCAAAAAATATCAAACTCACACTCCAATAATTTTTATTCATAGATAGGTAACATAATCTAATAATTCCAATATTTTACACCAAAATTTTTTTGCATGCAACCACCCCTGCAAAAGAGAAGATAGTCTGAAGTTAATAACCCCAAAAAACACTTTCAAATGCTAATTCCAAAACTTATTAAATTATTATTTTAATATGATTTACAACCGTTAAGACTCCTAAAATCATAATATTGAACTTGATCACAACCTTCCTACAACAATGGAGGTAGCGAGCTAGTAAGAGAAAGTGACCTATTCCTAAGGAGCAACAAGTTGGAATCATCATTGCTAATGTCAATACGGATTTATGGTTTTAGTTAAATATACAATGTGTCACTTCTTATGACGAGCTTATCCCTAGGGCCCTCAACATTGAGAGAGCCCTAATAAAAAACAACAAAAGCATTGGTAAGAGCATGATTAGGGTACAAACCCTAGGCCTCCGTAGAAACATAAACAATAACTATAGCGGATTAGTGAGGTTGCAATACCAGAAAGATTGAGACATTGTAGGTAATAACAAAATCATTGCAATCTAAAGATTGTAGCCAATAACAAGCACACTATGTAGCTTAGTGACATTTGTAAATGCAATCTACGGTAAGAAGAATGACAGTCCTTGAGATGTGATAGTCAAAAAGAGGCTGAGCAGTGACAAGATAATAAAGCTCAAACCTTGCATAGTAAAGTGGAGATTTTAACAGTGAGTTTCCTTATCCCCTTGCTGAACTTAAGGGTTTTTCAAATGCTTTTGGTAGTGTTAGACAAGGAAAATGCAATCGGGGAATGACTGTCCAAATGAAGTAACAGTGGTAATCATAGGTTCAATGTTTCTTCTTAGCCATTAATGTAAAATGGAGGTAGTGGATTGCATGTTTGAGTAGTGTTTTGAGACTCATCAAAGATGGAAGAATAGTGAATAATACCTTGTGGACTGTGAAGCAGTGTCAATAAGGTTAAAGGATCTTAAGAACTACAATACTATGATACAATGAGTCCCTTGTAGTAAGTAGGCAGTCTATAGGGCATAGTTTGATTTTATAAAAGGATGCTCATGAAAGGAATCTTCAAGTGATAGTGAGTTTAGATGCAGCTGAGGGTGCAATACTAGTCTTAAAAGGAAGTTAGCAAAGTAGTAAATGTGCAAGAAAAAACCCTACACAACAAACAATTCACAATGTTATCTCCATAATGCCTTGAGTTCAAGACAAAAATCATTGTATCTTCATGATGAAAGTGGTGAGCTTAATGGCCAATCACGGCAACCATGATTTTAAAACATTCTATTGTGCTTATGGAGGCAACATTTTAAGCAAGGCAGTGAGTGGTGGTTTGGAACAATGGCAGTATGAAGGACTTGCTTTATATGCATATTATGCAGTCTAGCTTAAGACAACATTCTTAGAAGAGATTGAAGGTGAATACATTGATACTTCAAAAAGCCTCTAAAAGGAATTTGAGATTATGCAAATATATGTCAAGTAACATTCATAAGGTTTAGAAAATCTTGATCACTCTAGAATAGCCCATTAAACATGGGTTGTGCTTGAATGCACTACATAATTGATATAACACAACCACTCTGCATATCAACCAGAGTTATAGGCTCTTTATTGCAACAAGAGGTAATCACTCTTCGATCATGCTATAATTACATCCTAACCTGTTAAACTTGAGACAACCTGAATGCACCCAACATGATGATTAACACTTACATTATACAACCTGAATTAACTACATTATATGAGTGCCTCCATTTCTATCACAACATAGCCACATTAAACTTGGGTCACACATGAATGCATCATGTATTTGTTATAGCACAAGTGTGCCACATGACCAATAGAGTTATGGATCACATAATTACAATCACAAGAATTTGTTCCTTGGTAGTGATCTTATGGTGATTCTACACAACAAAATCTGGACATGAAATTCTCAAAACCCTTAACCTCTAAAAATGAAATCTGATGAGATGTTGCTTTAAAATATGATTTTCAAACTTGGAACTACAAATCTAACTTCATAACTGAATTTTGCAAAAAGACAATGACTACACTCAACTTGGCGATATCCTCTTGAATTTTTTCTGATATTTCCCAAGAAAATCGTCCTTAGTTCTCCAAAAACTTTCTCGAGTAGAGCAAAACAATGTCGCAATAAATCAGGCGCAAACTCACTTTTCTTTATGTCGGCCACAATTTGTTTTTTTTTCTATTTTTCATGTTTGTCAAAAATTTGACGAAAATGATAGTCAGCTTTTCGACGAGCCCCAAGATCGTCGAAATTTTGACGAACGTCGGGGATAAACTTTCAAAAATAAAAAATTACACATCAAACTTTACAAGCACCTGACAAACATCAAATTTTACATATTTCGTCAGACAATTTTGACAGATTTTGTAGTCAAATGTATTAGTGCCTCAACTCTTAAACCCTAAACCCTTAAACTCTTAAACCATCAACCCTCAACCCTCTACTCTATATATTAAACCCTCAACCCTATACCTACAAACCTTAAACCCTAATCCATCAACCCTATACCTGCAACCCTTAAACCCTCAACCCTCAACCTTCAATCCTTAATCCTTTACCCTATACATTAATCCTCAACCCTAATACCTCAACCCTATACCTTAAACCCTAATCTCTTAACCCTCAACCCTAATCCCTTAAACCCTCAACCCTTAAACCCTAATCCCTAACCCTCAACCATAAACCATGTCCCTAAACCCTCAGCCCTATACCTTAAACCCTAATCCCTCAACCATCAACCCTTAAACCCTCAACCCTCAACCCTCAAACCCTTATCCCTTAAACCCTCAACCCTAAACCCTCAAACCCTCAACCCTTAAACCCTCAACCTCAATCCTCAACCCTATACTTAAGCCCTAATATGTCAACCAATATCTTAAACCCTAATTGACCTATACCCTATACACTTAATCTTGGACACTCAACTCTAAATATCATCCCTCAACCCTCAACCCTCTACCCTCTACTCTATACCCTATACCCTTAACCCTATACTTATGCCCTAGTCCTTCAATTTGTATCCCTATGCCTTATAGCCTCAACCTTAAACCTTGAACCCTATACCTTAGACACTCAACCTTGAACATTATCCCTTAGTTGTAAACCCTCAACCCTATACTTAAGCCCTAATCCCTCAACCCTAAACCCTACAACCTCAACCCTCATCCCTATACCCTATAACCTCACCCTTATACCCTAAACCCTGAATATTTTCCCTCAACCCTATACTTAAATCCTAAACCATACACTCTCAAGCCTTCACTTTATGCCTTATACCCTCAATCCATACCATAAACCCTAATCCTTATACCTTACATACTTAATCTTATACACTCAATGAGTTGAATATTATCCCTCAACTATAAACCCTCAACCCTTTACCCTATACCCTCAACCTATTACTTAAGCCCCAATCCCTTGACCCTCAACCCTATACCTTAAACCCTAAACCTCGCATACTCAACCCTCACCCCTATACCCTCACCCTTATATACCCTAGAAACCCAAAACCCTTACATACATACAAGAATGCATACATACATACATGCATACATATATATACATACATACAAGCATAAATAAAAGAATACATATACATTCAAGCACACAAACACACATACATACAAGCATACATACAAACATACACACAAATATATATACAAACATGCATTCATAAAACATACAATTAACAAAATTATACAAAAAAAAATTCAAGTGAGCCATAACGTGAGCGGGTTATAATGTGCTCGTGTTATGTCTTGCTTTGGGAATCCCTAAGCCTTTAGCTTGGATTTTCTTTAGATTTCCAACCCAAAGGCTTGGAGTGCCTTCCCAATGTCCAAAGACATGTTTTTGCATATTCTACAAAATTTCACATAATGTTGTTAATGCTAACTGTTAGGTTTGCACATGTTTCAAGGTTGAGTAAATCGAACACCTGGGTAATGTCAGGCTCTCTCTTAGTGATTTAACGATGTAATTTTTTTCACATTTTGATTATGTTAAGGTTTTCATCTTTAATTTCTTTTGTTTGTGTGTCCATTTTTTGTCAAAAACCAATGTTTGGTATTTTTTACTTTATTTTTTAACCATTCATTGAAATTTCAAATAAATTACACTTTTATAAACTAGACTTCATTCTACACATAATAAAAAATGATTTTTGATTAGTTTTCAAAAATTGTAGGGGTTAGCACAGCCAAATTTTTGTTTTTCAGGATGTGTCCACTTTCAAAATTAGAAAAAAATCATATATTCATTAAAAATTTATCAAAAAAATTAGGCATAAACTACATACTATTAGCTAATTGCTCACTGAAGCGATTTTAAAAATACTAAAAAAAAGTTAACCTTTTGAGGGAGCCACAATAGACGCTATGTTATGTTTTTTTGACAAAAATAACACCAATATTTGTGGCTCCGTTTTTTGGGCCCCTTACTCTACCATTTTAAAAAAAAAGTAGTTTAGAAAGTAGACTTGAAGCACTATGACCCTTGTTTTTGTTGCATCTAAATTTTTTGAGTGTAACTATCCGCAATTTCTCATCCAAGGTCAATATTTCCTTATTTCAAAAAAAGTGGCCACTTAAGACCCTTTTTTGACCCCTCATCTTTGTGCACTTACCACTATATGCAAATGATCTTGTTTTAATGGAAAAACAATGCATGATTTGATGAAACACTTGAAAGCTCTAGAATTTTTTTTTCCAATAGGTTAGGGTGCAAGTGAACACCAACAAAATATGAAAATTTTCTTCGACGATGACTCCTTACAAGTGGTTAATGCTTATAAATATCTTGGACTTGATTTCCTCAATAAGCTCAGCTGGGAGACATGTAGAGAAAAACTAATACAAAGAGGAGGGAAAGCCTTATACTCATTGCAAAATAGATGCAGAAGGACTAAATTATGGGATTGAAAAACTAAGAAAACTCTTTTTGGGTTGTTAGTGGTGTCGATGGTGCTATATGGGTGTGAAGTTTGGGGTGGCAACACATCAACAATGAAGTGGAGATAGGTAGAGAGATTACAAAAGCATCTAATCACAAGTATCCTCAAAATAAAATTGTCAATTTCCTACAAGATTGTCTTTGCTGAAGCTAGCATCTTTCCTATGGAGACATCAGCTATGATCTAGTTGCTAAGTTAGTTAAAGAGGCTAGAGAACATGGAGTTGCCCTGTTGGCCCAAAATGATGACAAAAGAGAAATTAGATAGAAGGCTAGCACGTGGATGAAACAAAATGACAAGTGGATAAATAAGTGGGGCATTAGCATAAAAGAGTGCCTAAATAAAAATATGGCAATCAAAATGTACGTGTAAGAAAAAGTCAAATAAAGCATGTGGACAAGGCAACTTGGGAAGAAAATAATACTATATCTAGTATGCCAATCCTACATATGACCATGCACAAAGATCGGAAATAAAATGGAAAGTGAAAATGTTAATAGCTCAACTAAGAACTAGTTTGCACTAGCTTAGGTGTGAAATTGAAAGGTGGATAATTCCTAAAGAAGAGTGTGTAGATAGAATATGTTGTTTTTGTGCTTTGGAGCTAGTGGAGACAGAATGACACTAAATCATAGAATGTCCGTCTTACATGGATATTCGGATCAATTATATTGAGATTTTAAATGTGAACTCCTTGAATAAATTGTTTGAAGAAAAAAGAATAACAAAAAGTGTAGATTACTTAATTAAGATACATAATAAAAGATCTAAGATCGAAAGGAAAGAGACATCAAATAGGGGAGATTACTTGATTAAGATACACAATAAAAGATCTAAGATCTGAAAGGAAATATACATCAAATAGGGGAGAGGACCCAGTACTTGAGCATGTTTCAATATTTGTGATAGTAGTTGTTTATATAATGTCCAATATTTTTATCAATATTGGACCAATAGTTGTGACTTTAAAGTTGTTAGTGTTGATGATGACTACCCATAATTAAACAAAATGTATTCCTTTGATCTAAAAAGCAACCAATCATGTGATTCCACATCAATGCTCAATAAAACATCATGTTAATGCACAAGTATTGATCTCACTTTTTTTTGGGTCTTTTTGGACACCTTGACAAAAAGCGTGCTAATGTGGCATCATATTTGATGATGTGGCCCTGAAATCTTAGTTATAAGTAGGGGACTTGCCAAGTAAGTTGTAAAAAATTGGGAGTGATTTGAAATTTCCACATAGGATTTTGAGAAGCGCGAAGTTAGGGTGCACAACTATTGGGTCCTCTCCCCTAGACAGAGTGTTGATGATCCACTTGTTTTAGGCTTTTGTGCTTATCCCTGCTAGTGGATCTATAGATTCCTTAGACTAGTGACTGAAAAATTCAGAACTGCCATGTGGACAAACCAGATTGGGCGAAAAAAAGCATACTACATCAAAGAGTTTAACCCGACAAAGGATCATGGTGAAAAAACTTATTTAGGTGCAGATATTAAAGGGAAAGCGAGGTTGTTAGTGGCACAATTGAGGACGGGATCACATCACCTTAGGTGTGAGACCGGTAGGTGGAAGATACCCAAGGAAACTTGGGAAGAAAGAACTTGTATTTTCTGCAATAAAGGGGTTGTGGAAACAGAATGGCACTTCATCATGGAATGCATTGCTTACGAGGATATCCGCACTCAACATGAAAATAGTTTGAAAGTGGACAATATGCACCAGCTATTTGAGGAAGATAAGATTAATCAGACGGCTAGCCTTCTAGTCAAACTTAACAGCAGGAGATCTGACTTGGAAAAGAGTATGAAGACAAATTAGGCCTGTTTTGTCTCGGTCCCATAGACTGTTTGGTCTCGCGGACGTCATTAAAATCTTTCATTCATTCATTCATTCACTCATTCATCCAAGGGAATATACTTAGAACATCCACACTTATTACTAGGTTGATAGCCAGCCGCTTCAAAATTATTAGGAGACAAATATCACCGAAAGGGTATCTTCCGTAACTAAGAAAGACTTGTCGTTACTGCCCAAAGAAAAGCAGCCGTTCAACTTCGCGATCACCGAAGGACGTGTAAGGTACAGATTCATTCCAGGAAATTTGGAGTGCATTACAGAGAGCCTGCAGTGTATGTACACTGTCCCGTACAAGAGAATTCACCAGTGCTTTGAGCATTTATTAGAAATACAGCCAAAAACTTTAAACGGAATCTTTTTTCTTTCGAGGAATGTAAGGAGCTATTTTGGGTTTTTAGTTTTTTATATACTTCTAGTAAAGATTCCCGACGAGAAATCTGTTCCCGGAATATCTTTGAGTCTATTTAAAAAAACGTGCGTACGACGGAAAGGCCGACGGAATCTTCAGAAACCCTAAACTGCGTGAACTTTGCTGTCAGTAAAATAAAGAGCTCATCACTGAGCTCATCGATCACATCATGACACTTCAAATCAAAAGTTTGCTTCCATTATAAACACAAAATCAAAAACTATCTACCCAACCCAACTTCATTAAAAAACAAAAGTCTTGCGTACAACCGTGGAATTAAAAAATACGTGCTGGCGTGGACTCCTTATCATGTGTCGGCATATGCCGCCATATCGAGATCTGGTCATTTAATCTGCGTATATAAGCCGTCCAAAATATTGCAGGCACGTTATTTGTTGTAAATTTTACTGCCCTTTCGTTATCATGCCAGTTGGAAAGCGTAATAACACGTTTGATAAGTTGTGCTTCCAATTCACGTGAATGCAAGTTGCAAATTACCGGCTGGATTGATGTTGACAGCTCCCCCACACTATACTTTACTGCAATATTTGACGTGGCATGTTGTCTTTTCCTCGGCGTTTCTATAAAACCTACAATTTAGCCCACATTTTAGCAGGTTGAATTGATTCGTGTTCACACGCGGCTGAGGGTCTGTTGTGTTGTGCTGTTTTCTTCTTCCAGGAGAGATCTCCCTCTCCCTCTCCCTGCTCAAGTAAGTATGTTCTTTTCTCTTCTCTTCTTTTTTGCTTTTCCCCCTGGTTTCTCTGCTTTGTGGCCGCCATTGATGATGGATTGTAAAGTTCGGTTTAGTTTATATTTTCTTCCATAGTTTTATATTAAAGTGTATTTATAGGATCTTTTTATTTAGTGAATATTATAGAGAATGGCTGGGTGGCGGGCGGGGATATCCTTGCTGTATCAAAAAAATTATAATTAATTGTTAAAAGTAATAAATGTATATATATTTTAGTGATTTAAATTTTAATAAAATTTAACAATAAATTTATGTGAATAATAATTATAAAATACTTTAACATATTTTATATACAATAAAAAATAGATTTAAGTCTTTTTGTTAACTTATAGAAAAATATTAAATAATAAATTAATTAAATTTTATTGTTAAAATTATTAAAATAATATTTAAAAATATATTTCTCTTTAATTTATTTTAAAAATTTCAATCAATTTTAATGTATTAATTCTGTTTGTATATAAAAAAATAGTTTTTTTTTTTAAATAAATAAATTATGAAGAAATTTTAAAAATTAACTAATAGTAACAAATCATGTTTATATTTAAAAATTATAAAAAATTTAATTAATTTTTTTTCATAAATTTAATTTCTATTTTTTTATAAAAAATAATCTTAGAGGGAGAGCTTTTATAAACACAGGGTTCCATGGATTATTTAATAATAGGCTCCAAAATTTCAAGCCAACGGTCTCATGATTATTTTTTAGAAACAAGAACTGTTAATTTTAGAGTTGTATAGTTAAATCTAAAAAATTATAAATAGACATTTTTAAAATTATAGATAAGGGAAATGTGACAAAGCCACCAGAAACTTTCAAACCCCGCCTACTTAATCTAAAATCTAAAAAGCAGAGGCTCTATTTTCTTATACAAGATTCTATTTTATTCTTAACATTATCTTTTTCTTCTCATAAAACCTCTTACTCCATTAAAATAGTCCTTATAACCACTATATCCTTAACCCCACCAAAATATATAATCTGTAGGGATGGTGTACATGCACTCCAAGATCTCGGGAATGAATCTACACCTTACGCTGTTAGGGTTATTGTAGCTAAATATTGCTAACAGGAATTCTAGTTCTTCACTTTCTGTAAAGTACTGTGTTGAAAAAACATGCTTACATCAACAAAGTTGTTGTCTGCCAGGACGTGATAAGCAATAAGGAGTGTTCCTATTAAAAAACATGACGATTACTGTTGCAGGTCAGATAAACTCTTTGTGCATTCACAGCAGCATTCTGTGTTCTGTTTTTTTTTGGGACTCGAAATCCAGGAGTTTTCTGCGTTTCTTTAATTTATAGGTTATTATACCCACATAATGTTGCAGAACCCCTTCTTGGAGATGAAGCCACCATCCCTAATGACAAGGCTGCTGAGAACATTCCAAATGAGCTGGTGTTGGATGGCGGCTTTTTGACCCCAGAAAGCAACGCATTCGGCCATGCTTTCAGGTCATTTATTTTTTCCATTTTCATGGCTTCTTCATTTTCGACTGATTAGTAATACTTTACATATTGCATGCTAAATTTTCACGCTTACAGAGATTATGAAAAGGAAAGCGAAAGGAAAGCAAGTGTGGAAGAGTTTTACAGAATACAACACATTAACCAGACTTATGATTTCGTAAGTTGTTATAACTGTCAGATTTTTTTCTGAAACAAATGTTTTAAAAAGTACAAGCATACCCCCATTGCAAAAGGTTCCGAGATGTCTTGCTGAATAATTTCTCACCGAAAACAGGAAGAAATTGGCTCTGGTCGACTCAGTCCTGCAAAAATGCTTTAAAGTCTGTCATTCTATCTAGAAATTTTATTTAAAGAATTTCAAGTGTTGTAAAGAAATTCATTCGTAGTCAGTTTCCTCCTTCAAAATGGCACAGTTCTCAGATAATTTTCCCAATGTTGGGTTCAATGGCAGGTTGGATTTTGCGGGAAGCGCAGATCAGTTGCATATGATGATCAGATTTGGTAGTCAGTTGCATGTTGGTTATCTATCATAGTGTAAATTTGGTGGTGGTTGCAGGTTTTAAGGAAGCGTGAGGAATATGGTAAGCTTGACAAAGCTGTGATGAGCATCTGGGAATGCTGTGAACTATTGAATGAGTTTGTAGATGAGTCTGATCCTGACCTTGATGAGCCTCAAATCGAACATCTTCTCCAAACAGCTGAAGCCATCCGTAGAGATTATCCCAATGAGGATTGGCTTCATTTGACTGGACTCATTCATGGTATGAATCTGCCCCTAATTTTCCACCCAGCTCAAATGTCCTGCATTTTGTAGGTCAAAAAAATTATCAATTTATGTTTTCTTTCAACATATTGTTTTTTAAATTATACAGATTAAATAGGTTGTCACATAGTACATTATTACCATTTAATCGGTAAAAATGTGTGATGGTGTAGCCCAGCAATCATTTCCTGCGATAATGATAGTTATTATCTTTCCATTATGCTAGTCATGTTGGAAGTACAAACATGTGATAAAGAAAAAGATGGTGTCTGCAGATTTGGGCAAGGTGCTACTTCATCCTAGTTTTGGAGCTGAACCTCAATGGGCTGTTGTAGGTGAGTTCAATCAACATTCCACATTACTCCAAGAGAGCCCACCTGTAATTCCATCTTGCACAGAACATAAATCTTAGGGTAGCATAAGTTTATAGTATGGTTATAAGGTTAGACTGCATTCATGGCTCGCAGCACTAATAATCTCAATCTAAAATTTTAGGTGACACTTTTCCACTTGGATGCGCATTTGATAAATCTATAGTTCACCATCAGGTAATTTGTATTACTTGTTCAGTCTATGATATTAACATGTATTGTTTCTGGATTTGATTGTGTTTCCCATTTTACTTCATAATCTATGATTAAAAAAAAAATCACACAATAAATTCGAAAGACAGTGCATGTTAATATCATTTATCATTATTAATCTTTTTAGAATGTTTTCCTTTTCTTGTAGAAGCTAAAATATCTTCATTGTGATCAGTATTTCAAGGGCAATCCAGATTATTACAATCCTAAGTACAACACAAAGCATGGGGTGTATTCTGAGAATTGTGGGCTTGAAAACGTTATTATCTCATGGGGCCACGACGAATACATGCACATGGTATTGTGTCCTATCATTTAATTGTCTACTTGGGCTTTATTAAGGTTTTTCCATTGTCCAATTACAGCTAAATTTGATTTGATTTGATTTGAGGAAACAGGTTGCCAAAATGAACAATACCACATTACCCCCTGCTGCACTCTTTATTATCAGATTTCATTCTTTTTATGGTAAGAAATAGGCAAAATCATTCTTGAGCTATTGGTGGACTCAAACTGTACACTGTAATTTACCACAAATTAAATCAATGGCATGGTTTATTCCTTTCAGCGCTGCACCGGGCTGATGAATACAGACACCTGATGAAAGAAGAGGATTACCCAATGTTGGAGTGGCTTAAAATATTCAAGTAAGATCAAAATTTACAGTTTTTTAATGTGAATTTAATTGAACAATATTAAAAAATATGAAATTTTCACAGTAGTAAACTTTTTCTCATGGATGAATTTGTTTGTGTAAACAGCAAGTATGATTTATACAGCAAGAGCAAAGTGAGAGTGGATGTAGAAGCTGTGAAACCTTACTATCAATCACTCATTGAAAAGGTATTGCTTTCTACTATAGTGAGTTCTCATTTGTCTCAGAAAAATATGAATTTTCTGTTTGATCAAACTGACATTTATGCTTTTATTTTGCAGTACTTTCCTGCTAGACTGAGATGGTGATTTCTCTCTGACCAAGAGGCAGTAAAGATGAGCAGATTTTACTAGGTTGTTTAGGTTCGTTGTGGTTTTATTAGCAGAGTAAGTTGAATGCTTAATATTAGTGAGAAATAGTGGGGTGGTTAGGCTGCTGTGTGATGATTCATGGCACCTTCTGTGTCTATTTTCACCATGGAATGGGCTTTTCCGTTTAAGGATTAGATTAGCACTGTACATTTGTTATTCTATCACTGTGAACAGAGCTTGAATGATTATATGACGTCCCACCATGCCCAACAGCAAGAAATATAAGTGAAAAAAAGCCCTTCTAACACAGCTTAGAAAGGCAAGAGTTGTTGCATGTTTCTTTTAATGGGAATTCACATATTTATTGGTGTTAAGGCTCAATCAAACTTGGCCAAAAACACAATTAATTTCAATAAATAAAATGGATTACTTCCCCTGAATGGAAACATTTGTTTTAACTGGCAAATCAAAGAATTAAAATTTTATAATATTATCTGGGATTTATTGGCACGTATAAAGCAGGAATTCTTAAAATCTAATTTTAGAGAGAAAGAGTACGTTAATAAACAATCAGGCATTGCATGACACAATGTGTTGTTACCTAGCATGTGATAAATATATTCAATCTATTGTACAAGACAAGAAATGGAAGCATTATATGTACTACGAAAAGAGACAATTATCCACATGAATCATAATTGACATCAAACGTATCCTACAAATATCTAATAGTTCTAACTAAACATTCAACATAAGAAAGGAAGTGCCAATAGAGTTATTAGATTTATTAGTTACCTATGTTGGGTTCCAATTACAAATATGATGTTAGCTCTAGATTCATTACGCACATGACACATCAAAATGGCCATAATTGCATGTGTATCCTGATTTATCCAACATATGCCTAAAACTAGAATATGGGTGATAGTATGTTAAATGTCACCTAGAGAACAAACTCATATACCAAATGAGATACACCTTTGTTCCTATTGAGGAGTGTCAAAATATGATCTAGGAAGCATGCTATAATTGAATGTGAGGTCTCTTTGAATAGAGAAGATGGTGCAAGTTTTGAAACATCAATTTTTCTATAGAGCATCATATATTGCATATCTTGTTTTGTAGCAAACCCAACCAATGAAAAATAGTAGATGTAGACACCCCTTCCAATTCCTAACCACTCCTATTATTCAAAATAGATATGAATCTCATGTCAATTCTTCCAAATATTAGAAAAATATTGATAGTGTATTTTTTGTGGTTAATAGATTCTTGAAGATGGTTATTATAATGCCTCATGAGACACGAGGCTCTACAAAATGCATGCCCAAGACATTTTAAAATAATATATGGCCTGTCAATTTTAGCTTGTCATATGCCATTCTATTTGACATGGACAATGGTTTTCTCATTCTTTTTTGGTCTCCACTTGGTCCCATGATACACATAAAATTGACAAGATCCACAATATTTCATCGAGAAATAGATGTTTTCAACTACAGGACTAGACTTTTTCCAAATGTATCACTCAAATCATCCCCACACGAGGAATGAGAGATTTTTATCTATCTAAAACATTATATATATAATTAAACACTTCATGGCTCCATAATACATGATTCATTCTAGTTTTACCTCAAGTTCAAACCAATGACGCAATTGATGTAGCACTTCTTGTCATGGTAAATTCATGGTAGATGAAGCATTACTGCAAAAGATAGGGAATTTGATATAAGGATACTAGATTCGAGTTGAATATAGTTGTCATATCCAAAATAATAGTTTCATGAGATATTGTAGAAAACCACTACTAAGTAAAGCCAACAACATCAATATTGTGTCCCTCATCCATTCCAAGTGGGAAACAAGGTATGGTTCCACCTTAAAAAAATAAAGGTTTCAAGTCCCAAATAGAAAACATGTATCTTTATGGTATGATTCATACTCCATTGCCAAGAAGATGGGTGATAATGCATTTTAACTCAACTTTTGTTATCTTAGGTAACTGGTTTGCATCTAGTGTTCAATCTAAACTCATTCTATCCATACCTTCGTCCTATACTAGACACATCCAATGTTGCTACATAGACTAAAAGAATATAGATGAATCTTGAAACTACCAATATTATCCCTAAACCTTAGATCATTGACACATTTAAAAACATGAAGTGTAAGAAAAATCCACTTTATGGGGTGATGAAGGTAAGTGAATTCTTACTTTAGGATAAAAAATTCACAGGGAACCACATTTATCAAAAATTTCCTCGTTTAGTGTATAAACTAGGAGCTTAATGTGAAAATTTGCTTCTCAAAGAGGGAAAATGATCTATGATCAAGACTATTATAGTTATGCATACAATAGTCAACATATAGATTTATTTAATGAAGATAATTAATGTTATATACTTTGGCAACAAAATATATTGAGCTCGAAAGGGAAAATGAGAGAAAAAAAACCTTCACAAAAGAAGATACAAAGATTCATCTTGGCAAACTTGATTTTTGAGGGAAAACATGGTTTTTGAGAGAAAACTCTAGTAAAATTGAGGCTTGAAGAATCTACATATCAATAACATTCAATTGAAAATACAATCTTAGGCATCTTGGGCACACAATCATCCTAAAACAACTAAGTTTAGTCTCTAAAATTGTACACATCTCTCTAACACTCAATTTTAGTCTCTAATGTTGCACACAAATCTCTTACATGCACTCCAACTATAATTTAGCCTAATACATTCCACTTGTTCATTTAGAACCTATTAATTGTCTCAAAATCCCCTTATAATTCCTTCTCCCTTTTCAACTTGGGTGTTTACAATAGACTAATATTCTAACTCAAGCTCATCAAGAATCTTACAAGTCAAAGAGAAAGGAAATTTTAAGTGATTATGGATAGTATAGACCATGTTTGGAGATGTTGAAAAATCATCACTTCATGCAATAATAAATTATAAAACTATTGATGAGGATGAAACCACCTCAACAATTTTGTAATCATCTCAAAAATTGCAAAATATCACAACTGTTACATAACCATCACTTGGTAAAAATAGTGGTTTCAAAATCTAATGTAGAAACCTCCAATTTTCTTTATTTTAATTCTATTTTTTCTTCATAAATGTATCCTCTAAATTGTATTATACTTCATCATGAATTCGTGTTATCCTTTTACATATCACACCTAATCAATCTAAAAGATTTGGTCCCCAAAAACTATGGAGATAAGAAAAATTGACAAAGGTTTCAAAATCTAATGCAAAAACCTTCATTTTTTTCATTTTAATATTTATGATGCTTGCACCTTTCATAAATGCATCCTCTAAATTATATTTCACTTCACCATGAATTCTTATTATCCTTTCACATATCACCCCTACTCAATTTAAAGGAAATATCCAATCCATGTTCAATACTTGTGGTCCCCAAAAACTATGGAGATAAAATGTGATAGTAGACCCCCTTCAATGATGACTTGGTTTCCCCCAAACCTTGTGGCACTCCAACCAGGGTCTTAAAAACCTCTATCTCAAACTATTTGAATTTTTTGAAATGATTGAAATAGCACAAGGAGCTATATTCTCATCTCTACATTAAAAAAAATGGTCCTAGTTCTCCCACTTAACATCCTATTTGCTTGAAGAGTTGAATTCTTAGGCTACTCAATTTTAAGTTTGTAAGCATGCAATATGAATCTCTATCTATCTTGACCATTTGATAGATGTTTACTCTTTGGTGATAAATAGTATTTATGTCATACATGTAGATCCTACCAAACACAAACCCACACACATCCAAAGGAACAATATATGCAATCTTTATAATAAATTTTTGGCTAACACAAAACTTCAATCTACATTGCATACCGACAAACAAATTACCACCCTTTTTATCCAACCCAAAGCATAAGACTTAGGGTATTGATATATTTTTAACTATGAAATGAAGTTATTATATACTTAAGAGTAATTATTATACTTACACTACCAAGGAAAAATTATCCTTCATCATATTTCTTCCACTTAGACTACCACTTCTTATTATTAAGAATCGTTTGAACCAAGGCCCCTAAGTCAATTATCCAAGAATCATCACCAAAAAATGTTAGCATAGTATCAATAGTTACTTCATCATTGTTTGAGGATTTGTTAGTAGAATCACTAAATCTTTTCTTATTTCTAGACCTACACTGCTTGATGTGTCCCATCTTATCATTATTCAACAATTTCCTGTAGATTTTCTTAGATTTTTAGACTTTCGCTTTATGATGCAGGAGCACCCAGGCAAATGCGCAATCAGCATCACCCAAAAACATTTGATTTTTTTGGTTTGTTCATTTTGGTCTTTGTTATTCCCATTTCAAGTTGCAATTTAATTTAGATCAGTGGTCGACTGTAGAGGAGTTGGGTGACATTATTGTCATTTCATTGACAAAATGTAATGGTGAAAAATGTAATTAAAATCAAAATACTTTCAGCCTGTTGGTTATGGGACAATCTTATTGAGTGAATTCAACAGTCACTGTATGGTAACATATAGTTATTGAGAGGAAGGGGCGTTTAGGCTTACCATACAGTTATTGAGAGGAAGGGGCGTTGAGGCTTCCAGGAGACAAAGGGGCAGATTTAAAATCAAAGAAAAGATTGCAGAGAAAGGTGTGGGGGTCTGGAAAAAAACCAGGGAAATTAAAAGAAAACAAAACAGCAATTAAGGGATAGCAGGCGTGGACACATGGAGAGAAATTGCAGAGTGAATGGAGTGAAAGTTTGGAGAAACTCCAGAGAGAAATGGGGGCTTTTGAAATTGATAAAAGAGCAGATTTAAATCAGAGAAAAGTGGAATTGCAAGAATAAATGAAAAAACATTAAATTGTCTGAATGTACATTGAACAGAGCCTGTAATTGAAGGATTTGCATAAATAAAATTTGAATTTTCTGAATCATTCAATCACAGTAAATTGAATGTGGGAGTAATTTATCATTTATTTGAATGATCATTTAAAACAATGCAAGTTTAAATTGAATTTGACTGAGAAAATAAAATTTTAAATTCCAATTAATAATTGACTGCGAATTGTGCAATTTACCTTTATCTCTTGTTTTCCCTTTACTCCCCTTATTTGATTGACCCTTTACAAACAAAGCAACCTTAAAATAAGCAATCATGGATTTTCTCTTGACCTCTTCACTAAACAAATCCTACAATATATTCCAGTTTAGGTGAAGGATAGTTTCCATTGACTACCATAATTAGATTTCTCATGAATCAAGTAAAAATAATATAAAATGAATACTTTTCATTTTCTTCTACATTTACATTAATTGAAATTTGTTGATTAAATGTTAGATTAAATGCATTGAGATTGTTAGGTTTTAAAATCACTACTAACACTTCTTTAGGGATCAATTCATTTCAAGACCATCGATATATCATTCCTAAAGGTGGATAGACCAACTCATCAACAAAGAGTGAGTGATGATAGGGTAAGTGCATGGAAATGGGGGACGAAAAAGGGGTCTTAAGTGACCACATTTATTTGAAATCAAGAAAAAATGATCTTGGATGAGAAATTGAAGATAGATATGCTCAAAATTTGAAGATGCAACAAGAATAAGAGTTGTATTGCTATGAATATGCTTTCTAAACTATTTTTTTTTAAATGGTGGAGGTTAATGGGTTCAAATAGGGGGGAGCACATAAAGTGCTCTTGTTTTTGTCAAAAAAACGTAACATAGCATTTGATTTACTCCCCCTAAAATGTTAAAAAAATAGTATTTCAAAAATCGATTTGGTAAAAAAATAACTAATGCAATGTAGTTTATGCCTAATTTTTTTGTTAACTTTTAATGAATATACAATTTTTTACTAATTTTCATAGTGGACACATCCTGAAAAATAAAAAATTGAGCTTGCACCCCCTAATTTTTTTGGAAAATATTCAAAAATCATTTTTTTCAAATTTGTATAGAATAGAGTCTAGTTTGTAAAAATGTAATTTGTTTGAAATTTCAATGAATGTGTAAAAAATGAAATCTAAAATATTGTATGTAGGTTTTTGACAAAAATGGAGACACTAGCAAACATAAAGATCGAAACCTTAGCATAATTGAAACATAAAAAATACATAGAAATCTCTTAGGTTGTTGTTAGGAGGAGGAAGAAAGGTCCTCCTAAATAATTATCCCAAACTCATGCTAGAGTGTTGGGTGAGAGGCCAACTCGTACAAGTCTTGGTATTATCTAAGGTGGACCTCAAGAATCCTAGCTCTTTTTATTGTTTGTAATTGTTCTTAGCAACTTGGCTATAGTTGTTCCTCACTCCTTTGGAGTATTGTTAGTTTATAGTTTCTTCCCAGTTTGGGGCTTGTTTTGCCTTATCTTATGGTAGTTTTTGTAAAGGGTCAGGACCTTTTTGTCCCTCTTATTGTAATCAAAAATATTTTTCCTTGTGTAAACTAGTTGTCATCAAGAGCATGGGGTTTACTCATGTCATAATTTAAAATCAAGAGTGTTTAGTCAAATAAGTGTAGATATTGATGCTTAATATAATCAATTTTTAAAGTAGCATTATTAATATCACAATGAGTCCATTTTATTTTAACTTAATCTACAATTATATTTCTTGACTTTCTAGGTCTTCTTTCAATATACTTTCAAGTTCAATTTTAAATTTACAATTAGGTTCAAAAAAATATTTTTCCAATTACTAACATGGTTAGAACTATAGATACATTTTTTAATTAAGCTGAAATGAAATGCATTATGAATTTATAATTATGTTGGTAGAGCAAACCCCTAAGCTACATCACCTATTTTCTCCAATATTTCAAATTATCTACAAATATGAGGAGCATATTCACCAAATTTTAAAGAACTATTCTTATGTTTTACTCTATGAAATGCTTGAACACCAATAAAAAATTATCAATTAAATATAATTATACTAACCCAACATTTATACCAATCATAAGAAACCTTTGTGTTTTGTTTAACCTTATAAATAATTTCTTCCATTTCTTTCAAATTTTCATTTTCATACCAAATTTCATGGATGATATCAAATCAAGAAATGGGTGTATAATAATTTCAACCATACATAGCCACAATGGGTGACATTTTGACAATATAATAGTATCCTTGATTATGCAAACTCCACTAGGTGTAAATAATATTCCCATGACTTTGATTTATTCATAGTATACATTCTTAATATTTCTTATAAGACTATTTATTTGTCCAATTTTACCATCTTAGGATGGTGCACAATACAAAAACTTAGACTACCACCAAGTTTAGAAAAAAGGGATTTTCAATTTAAGCAAGAGGTGAATAAAGGAACTCGGTTTGAAATTGTTTTTGGTAAGTCTCAGTAGTCTAATTATTTATTTAAAAAATAAGTGAATAATATCTAAAGTGGAAGATTTAATTTTTATAGGAAAAAAGTGTCAGTTTGGTTAATTTATCAACTACTACAAGGATAGAGTTGTGTCCTTTATGTTTTCAAGGTTTTCAAGGCAATCCAATGATAAAGTCCATACAAATAGACTGCCATTTCTAATGAGGAAAAGATAAAGGTTGCAAAAGACAAGGTGGTTTATATTGTTTAACTTTTACTTTTTAAAATATTAAACATTGTTTTTTATTAAATAAGCAACATTTATAGTGTGTTGCACCCTTTACACAGAAAGCTCACAGGGCCAAAAAGAAGCTAGTTCATACCAGGAATGAACTAGGAAAAGAGGACAGGCCACACACAGAAACAACTGACAGACAGTTGTTGAACCACAGACGAGGACTAGACAACCCCAGAACCTGAGGGGACTAATCTGACTCCCTTAACTCTAGGTCGTGAAGTTGCGACAGATCTTGGGAGTCCCTTCTTCTTTCTCAGCACAACAGACTAGGAAGACTCAAAATCTAAGTCCATCGAGTGAGGCGAGAGAAGCAGATCCATAGTAGCCACCATGGGAAAAGAGCCACCACACAACGAGGGAGTCAACAGTGCATGAGAGGAGACAGGATCGATCGAAGGACCAACAAAGGCATTCAACGAGAGTCAAACAGGCTCAGCCTGAACAGCGACTGCAGTTCAAGGCAACATTGGTTCCACAGAAGGGATAGCCGGAAGAGGAGCCAAACAAGACACCAACTCTCGAGAAGACAACAGTTTGAGGCAAAAATTAAGCATTGTTGGACATAGGTATGAATTTCAAATTTCATTTGAGGGTCAAAATAATTTATTTTGATTGAAAGATAGGTTTTATGAAATCTCAAATGTCTTGGTATAGGTTTGCATTGTGGGAATCCTTCAAACTTTGTTTAAAATGTTGGATAAATTGAGAGTACATAATCGGCCTTTACAATACACAAGATCATTGCTACTTATCAAATAAGATTGGAAATGATCATTCAAATGTATATTTCAAGATCAACTTAGTAATTCTTCATAAATTTCTTGAAAATAAACATCAAAAGCGATAGGCCAGGAAGAGGAGCCAAACAAGACACCAACTCTCGAGAAGACAACAGTTTGAGGCAAAAATTAAGCATTGTTGGACATAGGTATGAATTTCAAATTTCATTTGAGGGTCAAAATAATTTATTTTGATTGAAAGATAGGTTTTATGAAATCTCAAATGTCTTGGTATAGGTTTGCATTGTGGGAATCCTTCAAACTTTGTTTAAAATGTTGGATAAATTGAGAGTACATAATCGGCCTTTACAATACACAAGATCATTGCTACTTATCAAATAAGATTGGAAATGATCATTCAAATGTATATTTCAAGATCAACTTAGTAATTCTTCATAAATTTCTTGAAAATAAACATCAAAACACAACTTAGATTTATTTTTTTTTCAATTTGATTTTCAAAAGTTAAGGCACCACATAATTATTTTTTACTTAATGCATCATCCACTATATTTTCTTTCCCTAGAACATAATTAATAGTAAATTTGCATTATGTTAATAGTTGCATCCACCTTATTTGTCTCATGTTAAGTTGGGTTGAATAAAATACATTGCAAACTACGATGGTCAATTTTTAAAATAAATTTGTTGCCTAATAAATAGTGTTGCAAAACTTTTAAGACATGAATAGTTCTAAATAATTCTAATTCATGAATATAATAGTTCTTTTTGTTGGGTAATAGTTTTCTTCATTCATAACATGCTGCTTGGTTATCTTGCATTAGAACACCTCTTACACATGTACCACATCCATTTGTAATCACAACAAAGGGTTTACTAAAATATAGAATACATAGAGTAGGTGCAGACATCAACAAAAAATTGAATGTGTTGAATGTTTTATCAAACTCAAGAGTCTATTTATATTTTTTTTATTTGTTTTATTTGTTAAAGGTGCAGTAATTTAAGAATACTTTTTAACAAAACTATGATAAATACTAGATAATTTTTGAAAAAAAATTATTTCTTGGGCATCCTTGGGTATAGGTTAATCTTGAATGGTTTTAATTTTTAGCAAGGTTGGATGAAATACCCTTTCCTTAAACTATGTGACCTAAAAAACAAACCTCGAATTTGAAGAATTCATATTTACTAGTTTTGTGTATAGTTTATGTTTCCATAAATTTTCTAGGATTAGTCTAAGATGATATTCATGTGCTTCTTCATTCTTTGAGAATGTCAAATTTTCATCAAAGAAAATGATCATAAAAACATCTGAAAATGGATAGAAAACATCATGCATTAATGTCATAAAAGTTGCAAGTGCATAAATTCATTTGAAAGGCATTACAGCAAATCATAATTGTTATATCAAGTTCAAAAAGCAATTTTGACAATGTCAAATTCTTTAATACAAATATTAAGATAACCAAATTGTAAATCAATTTTAGGTAAAACACAACACTATTTAATTTATCTAGAAGATCATCAAATCAAGGTGAGGGATATTTATTTGTTATGTTTAGTTTATTAAGTTTTTAAAATTGTCACATAATTGCATGGTTCCATCTTTCTTCTTGACAAATAATATGGGAGCACCCTAGGGAAAAACACTAGATAAATTTTTTCCCTCTTTGAGTAGTTGAGTTAAGTAGACTTTAGTTCAATTAATTCAATAATAGAATACATATGGTGACCTTTCAAAACTAGTTCTACTCATGGAACTAGATCAATTGCACGCTCAATTGAATGTCTAAGACATAAACTATTTAATTCATCAACAAAAATCTTTAAATTCTGGAACGAGTTTAATATTAATATCTAATTTGAATTTGTCTCATATTTGAATTAGCATAGCACAAAAAAGAGCAATATTTTCTAACACCACATTTAACGTGCATGGAATAAATAGTTTTAATATTGAGATGTCTTCTCTCCCCTTCAAAATTTTGCATGCCCTCGTGTCTAATCCAAGGAACACTTTTTTTCCACACCCTATAAAAATATTATTTTCTCTAACCAACTCATACCAATAATTGCATCATATTTTCCTAAACTAAAAACATGAAAATGATACTGGGTTTGAAAATTATTCAATTAAAAAGGTACATTCTCAACAATGACACTAGTATGTTTATTTATTCTATCATCAACCATTTCAGGTCCAATAGGAGTGATATCTCATATGCAAGTTTTGATTTGAATACTGTTTGAAGAGATAAAACTATGAATACTACTAGAATCTACAACAAAAACTACATTCTGTTATTGATTTTATCTTTAAATTCTAATAAAGTTATTTAATAATAAATATTACTTGAATCCACAGTGGTATAGATTTTTATTTTGGGTTGTGTAGAAATGTTTAAATGATTGATATGATGTTGGAAATTCCTATATGAGTTTTTGGGACAATCCTTGGTATAGTGAATTATTTCACAAATATAACATTTAAGATTTGTCGGTATTTTTCTTTTAAGAAAATTATAAAATCTGTGTGTGGATATATCAATTGGACAATAATAAATATTAATATGAGGGGGTTGATCTTTTCTATTTCTTGTTCCATAGAAAGAATAATTGTGTTTTATTTTATGTTTCTCTCATTTTTTTCATAAAAAATAATTGTTTTTAAAACTATTGTACAACTTGAGTTGCTTCATCAACTATTCTAGGTTTACCAAACCAAACATTTTCTTTATACTCATTTGATAAACTGATTATAAATTGTACAACTTGATATCTACCTTCTATAAAAAGTATAAAGTGGTTTCATCACTCAAAATGTTTATATTTATCTATGGTTTATCATTTCTATTTGAGTTTTAAAAAATTATTTCGTCAAGTTAGGTATCTTGACACCAATTTAATCCACTATTTTTTAATTGGTATGTGGCAATTCATGTTCTTCTATGACTACTAGTATTTTGTAAATCAAAATATTTTCAAAATTAATCAACCATTGTTCAACTTCCTCTCTAGTTCCAACCTCTTCATTACATACTAGTACCTTAATTTTATAGGCAAAACTATTTAGTTCCTTCCACATTTTCCTTTTACTATTGCTATGAGAGGATTCAAAACTAGAATTATTGGAACATTTTTCTTTCTTTCTTTTTTCTTTTTTTGATCTAAGAATCATTGGAACTTAAATCTTCATTAGTTGATTCATATTTCTTTCTTTTATTTATTTATTTATTTTTATTATTTTTCTTTTTATTTTGTGTTATATATGTCTAAAATTGTTTTGAAAAGTGTCATCATTATTGTCATAAGATATTTAGACATGAGAGTGATTTTTGAATCCATAACTTGTTTAAGTTCTCGTACTTGCAAGACTAGTTGACCAACTTCATTTAATAAGACTTAAATAGTTTAGTTAATGCCCCATAGGATTTTTACTTGCTTTTAGACACCATTGACAAGGATCAATTTGTTAATATAAAAAGAATGAGTCAAGAATAGTTGATAATGAAGTTTGCACCATTGTAAATAAGTAAACACTTCCTTTATTCCCACTAGCTTAGAAAAAATAAAATTTCATATTGTGGAGAAAAATTAAAAAGATAATTTGTCCCCTAAATTGTAATAATAATTAAAATGCATTTTTATAAGGATTTTCTTATATGTATATGTATATACTCTTAATTATCTAAAATAAAAATAAAACTCTTAATTTTAATAAGAAAAATAATTTTAATACTTCTTGTGGGCAGGGGATCTTACCCACAAGGGAATAGTCTTGCCCTAACTCGCCTTCGATACCCAAGGTAAGGGTTGTTGGGCCGCTGGGCTAGGTCGCGAGGACACCCTTATAGTATCAAAAATAAAATAATAATAATCATTAATAATTAAAAATATATATATATATTATAACCTATACAAATTGATTCCCAATAAGATTAAATCACAAAACAAAATACAAACAAAAATAAAAACCAAAAAATATATATTACATATTATATTTCCTAAAATATGCATCAACTAATAAAAATAAAATTGAAATATCCTATTCAAAAGTCCCTACCATTAAAACAGAAAGAGTTATCTTTCAATGCAATAACATAAAATAAAATATCTCTCATTTCATAGAAGACATATAATAAGTCAAGTGACTTGTGGGCTGAAAATCTAATTTTCACTAAATTTCTAATTTTATAAAAATTGATTATTTATTATAGAAGTAACCGAAAAATTAAATAAACCATTAGAAAAGGTCCCAAGGATATAAATAAGCATTGTTAATCTAACTATGATATTTAATCTTATTTTATATTCACTTGTGAAAATATTTATTTCTTCTACTCTTAAAATTGATCAATGAATTACATTGTTTCACTTTTATTCAAATATATCAATATTTTTTCACTTATTAATATACTTAATCAAAATAACAATTATTTTTACTTTATTTATTATGTATGTATTGTACAAATAATTCTATAACAGTGCATAACCTTACAAAATTTATAAAAGTTATTTATGTACAAGTCAAATAATATATACTTTACTTCTATTTTTTTGGTTTATTTTCATTATAGTATTCTTTGTGTAATAACAAGTTTACAAGTGTCATATTCATAAAATTTAGCTCATGATTTTATTTCATCTTGTTTCCATCATCACTCATTTTGAAAAAATAGTCTTAATCCTTAGAGCACCTATTTATTACTATGGATTAGATTTGTGAGTGGATTGATTTAGATTATTTCCCCAATCACAAATCTCACCCTTGTATTTTTAAATTGAAAATTTAAATTTAACCTTGGCGATTCCCACCTAGCTATTATGAACTAACCTAGCACATGCTTGTGTGGATTTGCATGTTGGAAGAATAAGAAGATTGTCATTGATATGCTTATCAGCAACATGAGCATGGAGTATAAGTATAAGCTATGTAGTGGGCAGTTCAGTGTTGTCATTGATGTCAACATTGTATTCTGATATGAAAATCAAAATGCAGACCAATTTGTATAGCTTGAGCATGTTTAAAGATGATTATCAAGTGCAATTTTGCAAGAAGGTTTGATCTGGTGAAGACAATTCAAGTGAGAAATTGACCAAGTGTCAAAATAGGTAATTTAGTGTACAAGAGATGTGGTATTTTCGTCAACATTGGCTTGTTGTGTAGAATCTCACTTTGCAATTTTGGGGCAATTTTGTTAGATGTTAGAAGAGTATAAATCTAGAGTTTCATAGTGTTTCAATTTTTGGTGTTGAAGATATGAATGACAGAAGATTTGGTTTAGTAGTTACAATGTTACCAGGATAGTATGTACGTTTTGGAGGATCCACATCTCTTCGCAGATTGGTATTTGGCTTTACAGATTTGTGGAGATGTTGATAGGTGTTAGTAGCGCCTATATTCCAAGTGGCATGTAGTTTTGAGGTTCGCGTGTTGGTTTGAGGTTGAACGGTTGATGAATTTTGATGTTAGGTCATGACCAATGTTGACCTAATAAGTTTTGGGTATTGCAGAGTTTTGAGAAGTATTGATATGTTATGTGGGAGCTATTATAGGTCCATGCCAACCTATTTGGACTTGTTATAATTTTTGAATCATGGTGCAAAGCGTGTATGAGTGTATGTTGAGCCAACATGTTATATTTTGTATAATACATCTAATTAAGTCGACCTAATTGATGTTGTAGGTGTTTGTGGATAAAGCGGATATACATGTAAGATCTTTTTCGGTGTTTTGGTGATGGTAATGAAAGGTGGTGTATAGCTAATGTGAATCATGTGAGTATAAGGCAAATGTAGAGCAAAATAGTGTTAATGCAGATCAGTATGAAGTGTGTGAAGTCAATATATTGAGCTTCAATGGAACTATATCCCAACATGTTGTAGATGCATTTGTAACAGTTCAAATCTTGGTTGTTTGCTACCAATCTCTTATATCTTTTATTTTTTTGTGGGTAGTGAGTCTACCTGCAATGAGTAAATTTGTAATATCTTATATCCTGGTTATAACATATCATGAGCTAATCCTCGCTGTGGTTTTTCCATTTTGGGTTTTCCACGTAAAAAATTTGGTGTTCATGTGTTATGTGATGTTGATGGTTGTTTTCATGCTTTCCTTTCCTACTAAAAATTGAATATGCTATGTGGAATGAATGTTTAAGTGGTTTCAAAGAATATTGATTCACCCCCCTCTTAGTATTCTAAGTATTAAACAATTGGTATCAGAGCCTGGTTCCTTGGAAAGAGCTTAACCGCTTGGAGAAGATCTTGGAGGTTGAACACATGGTTGTTAGAAGATTTCCTACTCCTCTGGAAGAGATACCTACTATTGGGTTTACAGAAGAAGAGTGCATGGTTGACATGAATGGAGAACTCAAAATAGCCCTTGAAGATCTGGAAAGGATTGAAAGTGAGAACAAATATCTGAAGGAAAATGTCAAAGAAGCAGATGAATGTATCAGAAAGCTGAGAGAGAAAATCAAAAAGTTCAAGGAATGACATAAGGAGGTCAATGAGAAATTGAAGCAAGCCAATGAAACAATTACCAGTATGAAAGTGAAAGTTGAAGAAGGAAAGAGAATTGAAGAATGTATGAATGCCAAAGTG
>VDFB02349305.1:0-20304 GCA_007258455.2 Sequoia sempervirens
AAAAGGCACAACACAACAAATTATGTGGTTCACCAAATAATGACTACGCCCATGAGAAATCAAGATAATTATCTTTGATTATTATGTACAATGAATACATGAATTTTTCATGTTATTTACAATGTTTTATTCTCAATACTATATACAAATCTTGATGCAAATGAATAGATAAAAGGATGGAAGTACAAGAGCCTATTTGACTAAGTGATGGTTGGACTTCACAACGAAACAATAAGTTGCTCGAATATGATACCACACAAGATGGACTTGCATAAAAGCTTCATCCAAAATTCCTATAGGTCATTTGCATACATATGTCCTCCATATCTATGACATTAACCCCTCAATTGCCATAGTGACTCTTCACCAAACTATAAATGTACACATTTTTTGTATCCAATGATGAATAATAAAATAAAATATCTTATTAATTAAAAAGTAATTAATTTTTTTTTAGCACTATAGGTTGTTAAAAATATAAACTTTATTTAGTAACCAAGTGCCATGTCTCATGTAAGAGACACACCTATCCCTACATATACTTAAGGATCTTTGGATTCATATTTTTCATAGTAGAAAATATAATATCAATGTTTTCATTCTCTCCAATTTTCTACATGGTATCAGAGCATTGAAAAATCTCGTGGTTGTGCATTTAAATGTAGTCAATGTGCAACAATCATGCAAAATCATATTGTTATTTCATTTTATTGATGTATTAAAATTGCTTGTATGAAGACATGGGAAGAATTTCAAGAGTGTTGAAAGATGAATTAGAAACACGAAGAATTTCAGAGGTACCGAAGAATAAAAAGGCATTGGAAAAGTGATTATTTTTTGGGTTTATTTGATCATTACACTTGAAGAAGTCAATCTAGTTTATAGAGGATATAACTATTTATTTTGAAGACTAAAAATATTGTTCCTGTTGTATGTACCATTCGTTCTTGCAATCTGTGCAACTCTAGGATTGCTATAATCATTTATAGTTGTGAACAACATATTATGAAGGTTACAGTTACTTCTTTAAATATTGTTTAATGCACTGATTGGTTCAAGAATGTCATTTTAGGCATGTCATACCATTTTGGGAAGATTGAAATAGAACCCAGTTTGGGTCAGTCAAATCTTTCATTTATTTGGGCTATTATCAGATGAATAATTGTTTGGAGGAAAGAAGAGACATTGAGCATATTATATAAGGTATTAAAGAAAAGAAAATTTGTTATGATTGCAAGGTTGATGGTGGCATTTTGTACTATTTGAAAAAAATTATTGTGAGGATTTTAGATTTTGAAGATGTTGAAGTTTGCAAGAAAGCTACCACTTTTGAAAGAAAATTATATGTGGTGAATGACAAGTGGGAAGAGATTTTAGCTTTAGGAGAAATCCTATTTGTAACTATCATTGACATTTGATCAAAGAAGAAAGGTGATTGCGATTTTTACGATATCCAATGAAGTTTGTAGTATTTGTTAAAACCTAAGTCTGAAGGCATACAAATCAGGTGATAGATCATTTTAAATCATGAAAGAATGAAGGTGATAAATCCACCAAAATCAATTGCCATTAGGTATTACATAAGTAATTAGTTTTGTGGTTAAATTTCAACTATATAAGGAAATTATTTTCCAATGGGAAAGGTTGGTAAAATAAAATATTTTTTAAAGGAAAACGAAAGTCTAAAGTTTGAAGCTTATGTAAAGGAAAACCATAGTCTGAAGTCTAAACCTACACTATGTAATGTATCATGTGATACAAGTGATTTTTTTTGTTCATTAGATGAATTGTTTGATAAATTTTATATAGCCAAAGCCTCTCTTGACGAAAAGTGTAAGGAAGACAACACTATTATTGAATCTACAAATATTGCTAGTCGTGAGGATAATGAGAAAGAATGTTCTTCAAAGAATGTTGAATTTAAAATAAGGAAAAGAATGGGATATGAAGGAAAAGGTTTGGGAAAATATAGACAAGGAATTATAGAGCCCATTAAGCTAATAGGAAGGCCAAAGAATGAAGGCCTTGGATATGCTAATGGAAATAAAAACAATGTTACAAGTTCAAACAAATTAATTCAAGAAATACAATGCATACAATGTTCTAATTGTCATAGGCATGGACATAAAAAAGAGATGTGTTGGGATCTTCATCCTTGTAGTATTTGTGGATTGAAGAACCATTCTAAGAAATTGTGTTGGAACAAAAAGTGGAAGAAACAACATTTAAAAGATAGTATATAGATGGATTGTGGATGGATTGGTGTATCTAGTTGGAAAAAGGTCACAAATATGTTCAAAATGTTGTACAAGCATAATTATTTTCATGTCAGAAAAATAAAAAATCACAGTCAAATATCATCCTTAGAAACCATATAATCTAATCTATGAATCTTGACTACCATAAAGGCTACTTGAGTTCTATCCATGTAGTGGTATGAGATTTGAAGTTGGAGCACTCATATATGTAAAAGTTATAAAATTGATTGCAAAGATCATTGTTGAACCTAAAAGTTGTATTCTTGATTGCAAAGATCATTCTTGAATGGTTGTAACATTGATCGCAAAAATCATTTTTTGAACCTAAAAATTTGAAGTATTGATCGCAAAGATTATTGTTGAATAGTTGTAGTGTTGATCACAAAGATCGTTGCTAAATTTGTGAAATATTTGGTCACAAAGATCATTGTTAAAATTGATCGTAGAGATCTTAAAGCTTTTGGTCACAAATATCATTGTCGAGGTTGATCACAAGGATCATTACTAATTGTTGACGAAATTGATTGAAAAGATCATTGTTGAAAGTGATCGAAAAGATCGTTTTTGAAATTTATCTCAAATATCATTGTTGAAATTGATTACAAAGGTCGTTGTTGAAGTTCATCATAGAGATTATGCTAAATCTGTGAAGTTCTTGATCGTAAAGATCATTGGGAATGCTTCATTTCCTTTATTGATATAACTATGGAGAATGTCTTACCATGGACAAAAGTAGTGAAAGCTATTCAAAAGAAGGCTAAGTTTTCATACCTTCAAGAAGACATTTGTGTTAAATATTCTTCATTAGTATATGGGTAGCTAATAAACCTATTTTTTATGGGTGGTCCCCATCATCTAGTTAAGTTGTGTGATAAAATAAAGTTTATGGGGGTGTTAAAAATATAAACTTTATTTAGTTACCAAGTGTCATGTCTCTTGTAAGAGACACACCTATCCATACATGTACTTAAGGATCTTTGGATCCATATTTTTCATAGTAGAAAATATAATATCAATGTTTTTATGCTCTCCAATTTTCTAAATAGGTGTCTTTCTAGGAAAGATTTAGAGGGGGGCTTCCTAAAATAACTTAGAAGGTGATACTAAGAATTTTTTGAGCTTTCACAAGCAAGTGATCCCATGAATTTTGTATAATAGACTAGCTTAAAACTTTAAGATCAAAATTTACAAAAACTCATGCTCTCGTAATTATTTTTAAAAATAAAAATTATAAAGAAACAACATAACATCTAATATAAATCATTCAACCTAAAATAAAAATCTTCTATTTTATAGAACATAATTTTCTCTCATAAAAACCCTTCTCCAGAAAATAATTCCTATAATAGGGTCGCATGGAACCACGTCCTTTATGTGTCCAAATTATTTGGACTTGATCCATTTAATACTTGTTGCGGGCGCTAGTATAAATGATGTGGTAGGCGGTGAATTGGGATCGCAGTTAATTCTACAGCCTTCTTTAGAGTAATTCCAAACTCGTCCGCCATGTCCATCTGCTCGCAGCTCGTCCCATCTGGAAGTATCCACTCAAATGAATGAAGTAAAGAAGCCAAAACCAAATTAACCATACGACTTGCCAATGGAAGCCCTGGACAAATTCTTCTTCCCGATCCGAATGGAATTAGCTCAAAGTCTTGTCCCCTGTAATCCATCTTGCTATTCTCACCCTCCAAAAATCTCAGGCAGAAATTCTGAAGGCCTGTTCCAAATTGCAGGGTCTCTCCCAATGGCCCACAAGTTCATCATCACCTGGCTGTCTTTGGGTATCACAAATCCTCCGATCACACATGAACTTTTAGCTTTGTGGGGGAGTAACAGAGGAAGCGTCGGGTGCAAACGGAATATTTCTTTAACGGCTGCATGGAGATAAGGCAGACGATCTACATCAGATTCTTTCACTCTTCTATCGCAACCAACCACTTATCCAATTCTTGACGAACTCGTTATAATTTCTGCGGATTGTGAATGAATTCTGCTATGGCCCATTCTGTAGTTGTAGTGGTCGTTTCAGTACCGGCAATAAACAAATTCCTGAAAAAATATACCACAATTAGACATTCTCGTCAAAATATCTGAAATTTATGAAGAACTTTTTTGGCTTTTTAGAGTACTTACGGCTATCAAGGCTCGAATATCAACGAGAGTGAAGTCTTCGCTTCTGAAATCCAGCAGTACATCCAGAAAATCCTTCTTGGAGTTATTCAGCTCAAGGCTTTCGCTTGCGGAGGCGAGTCTTTTCTGTATGAACAAATCCACAATGTCATACCTACCCTTCAAATGCTTGGCCGTCTGACGGCACAGGCCCTGCAAGTCGAGGAAGCGGAGAAAAGGAAAAAGATTCCGACAAATTGGGCGATCCGCCGAGCTTCATCATCTCCCAGATGGAATGTTTAAACCTCGCAGAAGCTGGATTGTGAGGATCGACGACGCTTGTTCTGAAGATCATTTTGCCTAACAAATTTAGAGACGTGCAGAACACCATCCGACCAACATCTACAAACTTTCCCTTGTCCCCATAAACGAGTCGAATTGTGTCAAATACTTGATCTGTTCTGAGATGATGCAGAGCTTCAAGTCTTTTATTGCTGAAAAGCTCAACAATTGAAATGCATCGGAGATAGCGCCAGTGAGCTCCGTATTCGCCCCAAATTATGGAGGACTTGTGATGGGAAAGAGACTTGGT
The DNA here is from genome assembly GCA_007258455.2 of Sequoia sempervirens. NCBI lineage: Eukaryota > Viridiplantae > Streptophyta > Pinopsida > Cupressales > Cupressaceae > Sequoia > Sequoia sempervirens. The sequence goes on from VDFB02349305.1 coordinate 4,963, forward strand.
GATTTCTATCACCGTCCGCCCGGCCAAGATGTGGTCGTACGTTGTGAGAACCTCCTTTGCCATGGCAGGAAACGAGACCACCACTGTTGTTTTCATGCCCAGACCGAGAGCCATGAGTGGGCCGTATTACAGAGAGAGGGCATACAGAAATTCGCGAGGCATTTTCCCCAGCTGAAAGAGTTTTCCCACAATAGGCCAAGCGGGAGGTCCAGGTGGCAGAGAAAGCCCTGTTCTCTCCCTTCTCCGTAGAAAGAAGAAGAATAAAAGTGAACCAGCGGTAAGGAGCACATAATACCAAGAAAACGGCAGGATATCCATACGAACCGCAGAATAGGGAAATCCTGATTTCGATTGGTTTTCCAGCATAGGGAGAGATTCCCGACGATGGACGCAGCGTCGCAGGCTTCAGCTCCAGTTAAAGTGGTGGCATGGCGGTAAGGGTGGCAGACTACCTATTTATAGAGTTTCCGGTTGATGCCGAATTCTATGTTTTGCACCTGAATATTGTCGACAATGCTCTTTGAACTCGTTACTTCAATTTAAAATGAATACTTTTACTAGGGAAACGTGGTCAGCACATTTTAAGCATTCCCTAGTAGGATGTGATTTATGTTACATTTTTAATCTCAGTCCCTCATGGGGGAGGTATGCTTTTGTAATCCATATGTTATTAAAATTAATTGGAGTGTTTTAATATCTTTATTTCTCAATAAATTATATAATTTTGTATAAAGTTGAGTATTTTTTCATGTCTACCTATATGTACATATTTTATTTATCTCTCATTTTAATATTTAAGTATACTGTGATATTTTAAGTTAATTATGTATTAATTATATCTATTCAAACACATATCTTAATACATTTTAATGTTCGTTTGATTTTACCATTTCCATGTCCTAAAGTCTTTTTTATAGATGTGAGGTCAACCTCATAGTTATAGATTTAAATATCTTCTACCCACACCTTTCTTGGCATAGGCCAACTAAGTACAAGCTTATACAATTTATTGCTATATCCTTGTATTTAAAATTATTCAATTGGATTCATTTCTTATCTTCTCAACTTCTAAGCTTTATTCATATTTAAGGAATGAATCAATTCAATTTGGTTCTCTAAAACAAATCTAGATCTTCTCGTTCAACCTAGGAATATTTGTGAACATTTGCACAATTGAGATCTATCTCTTTCATCTTTTACACATTCTTTGGGTTTAACTAGGTGAACATGTCCCCTTGCATTGTAATGATAGTTTGTCAAAGGTATTTTAAACTTTGCTAGTACCAAATATCAAAAAAGGAAAGTAAAGAAAAGGAAAATCAAGGAAGTATAGAATCAAAATTGTATAGATTACAACCATTTTTATGGACATATGACATTTCTATGAGCATTGACCTGACCTTGATCCATGGTGTTGTCCTCTTGTTAACATTGTAACATTATAACTTCTTGTGATTCCAATTTTTCAGTCACTTCTAGAAATTAGTTTGGAAGATCTTGGGGTGTTGAATTTGATATGAACTACAAAATTTCATCCAAAATAGATGGACATATTGAAGTGGTGAATTAGAATTTATTTTAGTCTCAAAAGATGTACTACAAAAATAATAAATAGTGGGATATCTATATTCATATTTTGTAGCATAGCTATAATTAGGATACAAATGCCTCCATAGGCCATTCTCCTTTTGAGGTGTGTTATGGATATAAACCTCTTTCTTCATATCAGATTATAGCTTCTATTCCTCCAAACTATTCATCACAATAATAAAAGGAACATAGTTCCAATCTTCTTAGTTTATTCAAAACATAACAAATATTCATGCATAAGTACATGCAACTCTTCATAGAACATCTTAAGCTAAGTATAAATAAATTCATGATAAGAATCACATCCATTCTAACTTCACAATCAAGATAAATTATGGATTTATATAAATAAGAAAAGGTTTAAAGGTCAAAAAAATCATAACCTAAAGCCTATTCTATATGGGCTCAAGAGATAGGAGATAATTCCCCCAAACTTGATCTCCCATCCTAGCTTAGAATTCATGAAGTGGTTAATGTTAATTGATTGAAGTGATATGAGCCACCTCACTTGGAAGAACAAGTTACTCTCTCAACTTGACCATAATATTCTAGATTTTTAACAAGTTGTTTAGATGTATATACCATTTTGAGGTTCACACACACTCTACTAGGAGTGATAATACCGCCACTTACTTGATTGGTCATACAGATACACTATTGAGCCGAGCCAAGTGGATCTCATGGGAATAATTTTTGCTAATAATTGTCCCCATATTAAGAAGAAAATAAGGACACTTTCCTCTAGAGAGGGAGGAATTAATAAGGTTTAACCCCTTCATAGCCTCTTCATTAGGCTTAATATTTTATAAGTCAATATATTATAATATAATATTCTCATTAGATATAATTTTTGGTTAATCTAATATAATAATTTCTAATATTGATATTTCTAGAAGCTTATTTTGTCTAGAATCATCCTTATTTCATTTAAAATACTTATTAAAGATTTTTTGGCTAGACTTTGATGGGAAAAATGTATCTTGTGAGTTTATATTCCTGTGCACTCATATCAATGCATCACACATGACTGTACAATGGGAAAGATAATGGGTTTGATGTGCTTACTTAACAATCATAAAGGTGTTTGAATTTTCAAAGAAATTACAAGGAAATGTGGTAGCTTCAAGTGTTGGATGGTAGATAAAATCTTCTTAGTCAAAAAAAATATTACCATACTATAGAGAAGGAGGATTCACTACTCACGAGTTCTCTTCATTTAGAGAACCTCACGGGGTGAACTTCCTTAAACTACCTCAAGGAACATCATGAAAGTTTTAAAATCAGAAAGAGTGAATCACAGAGATTTTTAGGAGAAACTGAGAAGCTCTTGACCAAAGGATGTTAGCGCAAACTACGAGTGACAACATAGCACATTGGCATCCTTGAGGCATGTTGGCATCTTGTACAAACCAAAAAGTGAAATTGTCATAGGAAAATAGCAAAGTGGCTACCTCTATTCCAAATATTGAAAACCTTAGAATACAAGAAAGTAGCAGAATATAACGAAACTGAAAGAAGTATAAATGATATAGTTAAAGAAGAGAAAGGAAGTGCTTACAACCATGCAATTGATGAATTCTCCAATATGTGAAAGTATTCAAAACCTGCGTGCATGATATCTAGAGAAAGTGTTGGGGATGTATAGGGGTTTGCCTCAGTCAAACCCTAGTTTTGGTGTTCCCACCTCCATAGACATCTAGAAAGATAGAGAGAAGTGAAAAAAGCATGTGGTGAAAAAAAACCCACTTAGGAGTAGAACCCGCACCACCAAGTAGGAGTGATAAAAGAAATCTCTGCTTGAGGAGGAGAACCTGCATCACGAAAGAGGTGATAAAAACAATCCCCGCTCAAGGAGGAGATCCCGTATCGCAAAAAAAGGATGCAAATGGTAGGGGATATGGAATACCAGGATGCTTAAAGATGCAAATCACAATGTAGACATGCAAGGATTAGGAAGCCAAGGAAAGAAGCAAAGAAAGCTACAAGAGCCAACAGTGTTGTTGCAATGAGCTTATGAAATCTTGATAGTACTGCAAAGGTGGTGGAAGAGGAAGCTAGAAATTGGAATGAAGCTAGAGTGAAGCTTAAAGAAAAAGAGTGGAGCTAGAAGAAGTTAGAATGAAGCTAGAAGTCAGAGGGACCAATGAATTGAAAGAATAGCATTTAATGAGGGAAAAGAAGCTTCTCCACTTGTTACAAGGAATCCTAGGTCATTACCACTAAAAAAAGGTGATGACAAGTGGGAAACATGCTCAGAGGCAGCTATTTGAGCATTGAAACATCACAGGATTCTAGCGTGGCACACTAATGTTCAGACACATCATGCTACAAAACAACGAGAACAAGAAAAGCACAAAGTTTGACATAAAGCTAACACATGAAGGTAGTTGCTAAAAAGGGGTGCTAGAGAATCCTAAGAAGGGAAAAAGGATGATGTAGGGGCTAAAATGAGCCTACACAAGATGCTAAGGGAGTGGACACTAAAGTAGAAACAAGAATGTATGTAAAATTTTTAGGGGTGCAATTTTACAACTATACATTTTTTCCCCACTTTAGCAGACATATGAATTTATGCTAATATTAACACTAAAGGAAATCTAATAAACATAAATAACATCATATGCCAAAAGGATACTATAGACGAAGTGTATAACTCTTCAAACGATGGAAGCATGTGCCCAGGCTGAAGGCCTGGAAAAAAAATGTATTAGACAAGGAAAAACCTGCACCAGACAACAAAGTTAGAACATAAAAGCTAAAGGATTCGAGTCATCAAAGTAAAGAGACCTCAATGTAGAAGGTCATCTCAATACTATGCGTTGTCCCCAAATTACATAGAGGAATTATAAAGCAAAGAGAAGAAGGGCATATACTTAGGATGAAGAAGATGTAGATCTTCAATTTGATATATACAAAAGAGAATAGAAGAGAATTTAAGAATATAAGTGCCTCACAATCCCACAAACCTACAACGAAGGTTTCCTCCAAGATCTCTTGCATGAAGGATACCCAAAAAGCACCTTAAGACCCACAGACCTAGAAGAAAGCATCCCCCAAGATCTCTCACATGGAGGAAACTGGGAAAGTGCCCTACAAACCCGCAGACTTGCAAGGAAGGTGACCTTCAAAATCTCTCGCATGAAGGAAACCCTGGAAAGCACCCTATAGTCCCGTAGACCTATAGAGAAGGTATCCCCCAAGATCTCTCACATGGATGAAACCCAAAGAAAGCACTCTACAAACCCACAGATCTACAGGGGAGCCACCCCTAAGATCTCTTGCATAGAGGAAGCTCAGAAGAAGCACCATATAGACTTGCAAACTTGTAGGGAAGGTATCCCCCAAGATCTCTCTCATGGAGGAAACCAAAGGAAGGGTACTCTGTAGAGTCAGAAAGTGGCTTCATAGGTGCACCTGCAAAGCGAAAGTGACCACATAAGCAATCAAGTGGATAGTCACACATATCGTCAATAATTTGGAAGACTTTCAAAGGGGTCCCTCGGGAACCCTTCAAATGAAGAGGGGTCCTCTCAAGGGACACACTATTTGAAAAGTGAGGTCTATTTAGGTTGCCCCGAAGCTAGATGCCATATAATTTATTTAAAGGAGAAAGGATTTCAAGGAGCTCCCTCAGGAACCCTTCAAAAGAGAAAAGAGGTCCACTCAAAGGGGGCTTCATTTGAAAGACTAAGGAGAGAGAGGGTCCTTTAAGGAGGACACACATCTTTATGGCAATCTATCACTGCCCCCAACATATAGGGGAGGAGAACCATGCAAGAAACTTAAATCATGTAGAATAGAGGTAAACCTCAATATCACTTGCCATTCAAAGAGAAGGAAGATGCATTAGCAGATGGCACCTGAATCATTAAGTTGTATTTTTTCTTTCAAGGCCTTACATTCACTTGTGGAATGGCCAAGCACTCAACGATATGCACAAAAAAAATGTTTTTCTTTATCATGTTCATGAGATTTCTTGTGTGTAGGAGAAGGAAGAGTGATTAAATGTGCTTTTAGAAGTTGCAACAAAATACACTCTTACTCAAATAAAGGATGAGGAGCAAGAAGCAACCCTTTCTCTTGTAGAGAAAGGTTTGAATTCTCACAAGAAGTAGAAGGCATGAAGATAGAAGATAATGGAGGAAGAATCTTTTCAACAAAACAAGGTTGAGAAGAATTCATGTCACTCAACCATGGATTCTGTTTAGATCATTCCTTCAAGAAACCAAGTCACAAAGTACACTTATGGGGTGTGAATTCTATAGGGACCTAAATGCCTTGTTCATTACACCCACAACCTTCATGCTCATAACCATATTTAGAGACAAGCTTAAAGCTGGGGCCATAACATGTTTGCAAGTATTGAAAAGGAGGATCCCCATAAAGAGTATTGTCTCAAAAATTGGGATCACCCTCCTCTATGGGATCACCATCATCCTTTTTAATAGGATTGGGGTGGTTCCACAATACTGGTTTACATTTTTTGGCCAAACATGACATTGAATTGACTTTTTCTAATTGAATCTTCACTTTTGGACACCTATAGTGGCTAAATCGTGATGAATTTGAAGATGATGCAAAATAGTGATTTGTGAAATTTTCTCTGTAGATTCTAAATATATATTTTTCAAAAATTTTGGAATCAAATTGTACTTCTTTTTCATCTCCTTTGAAAACTAGTTTTCTTTAGTAAACACCATTTTTAAGGAGTGACACTCATCGTATAACACAAATTTTTTTCTATGAAGGATAAAATTTTAGTTTTTTTCGAATTTAGATTTGTAACTATGATATCTAGTGCTTCCAATTGATTTCATAGTGTTTTATTGAACATTTTTTCGTTAATCAAGTTTCAAAGTCAAACCAATTACAATTCAAACATAGGTAGACCGTATAACACATAATTTCTTTTGTATGTATCGAAATTCAATTTATTTATTTATGTTGGATGAAGGACTTAAATATCTAGTGCACTCATATTTTTCAATTTTTTTTTGATAATCTTCTATTTTTCCACATGTGCAAAACATAGAGTTTTATTTTTAGTGAAAAACCTACATTCCCAAGAAATACAAAATAAATATAATAATCAAATTAAATTTAATTAAAATTATACTTTTTTGGAAACTTATAATAAGGACTACATACTTACAAAAAATAAATTGTAAATGAATTCATTTGATCCCCCAAAAGGTACAAATCAAAAGTGGTTTTTTATTACCATTTTGATAGGTGTAAAGGGTACTCTATTATAGGTATGGTTTAGAACTACCAGTGTTCTATCCAAGGGGGCTTGGTCTAAGGTAGTTTGATCAAACTCTTTTCAATTGGATTCCTTTAAATGGAACTTTTCAAGGCTTAAATCATTATATAATTTTCTAAAAATATGTGATTTCAGCAAAAATCAGGATCTCCCAAAAAGTGTAAACCACTATTGTGGTAGCAGCTACTATCAACATTGTCTTCTTTAGCAAAAGCATAATCATCTTTTTGAGGAGGATCAACACTAAGAACATTACAATTATTACTCATACCACCTCACGATACAAAATAATAATCCTCTATGATAGTAGGTGTAGGTGATGTCATTGAAATGCTCAAGTGGATTGGGTCAACTTCATATTCTTGAATGAAGGAATATGTAAAGTCTAGAGAACCCCAATTATCACCAAGACATGCATTCCTTTGAGAAGTAGGAGCAGACTTGATATTTCTTACTTCAGAAGGATCTTCCTTAGGGACATTTATCTTGAAAGTATCCTTTGTAGAAGGTACTATTGAAGTAAACATCAACACATTGGAAGACACTGAAGGAACAAGAGTACACACAACGAAAGCCTGACCGATAGCCTCCATCTCACATAAGTGCATAACATCACCTGGTCAACCTTAAATGTTACTACTTTATTATTGCAAATAAAATTAATAGATTTATGCAAGGAAGATGAGATTGCACCCATAGCGTGAATCCATAGTCTACCAAGAAGAAGGTTATAAGGTAACTTTTCCAACATGACATATACAAGAGTAGGTACAGTAATGGGTCCCAACCTCAAAGGAAAAACTATCATGCTTAGGGCTTGTCAGTCAACATTCATTAAGCATTGAACTAGCATCAACGAGAGTATGTCTAATGCCAATATTATTTAAGTTAACTATAATCATCAAAGGATCTGTCTACTTTTGTACTTTTGAAGGTAGGAGTTTATGTGGATAGAATGTAATATTTAGTGAATTTGCATCAATATACACCATTAATGAATTAGCATCTGTCAGCCTAGCAGAAGAAGGAAAGAGGATCTTTGCAAGGCTTCTTGAAGCATACGTTGATAAACTAGAGCAGACTGAAGCAAGTCCCATAGTGAGATCTTAGCAGGAGTAACCCGAGGTTTCTCGTCAAGATCATAATCACTGGGAGCTTTAGTCATAGGTTTAGGAGCTTGAAGAAGGATTGTTTGTTTGTTCATACTATTCTCATAAGTATGGGCTACCACTCTATAAGAGGGATCCATAGAAAGATCAAGAGAATCCCTATTAGATGGAACACTATCGATAGAATAAATCCTTTTAGGAGAAGGACTAGACGGAGTCACATAAATGACTGGTCTCTTAGGCCTTTAAGGGGCAGTAGAGACATAGATTACATTTACAGAATCATCATGACTAGTAGAATAATCATTCAAAGCAATATTCTCAACATTGATCCAAGGGTGATCAGATGTGGATGAAGGTTCATTGTTCGCTAATGCATCATCTCCAAAAAAGGGTGCATTGGAACAAAGATGAGATTCATCATTCAACAATGCAACGTCTCTAGGAGAGAGTGCATTAGGATGAAAAGATTCATCATTCACTAATGCATCATCTCTAGAAGAGAGTGCATTGGAATGAAGAGAAATTAGAGTAACATTAAGAAAGGTATCAATGACTTCATCCTCTTGCAACTAAATATCCTCTGAAGCAAGAGGAATTTTGTGAGAAGGATTAAAGATATCAAGTGACATAGGCAAAGCCAAGTCACCATCACATGCATGAAATGGAATATCATTAATATTTAGAATAAAATTAGACACTAAACTAATAAAAGAAGATATTAAATTCATTGCAAATTTTTTAGTGTTTTCTATGTTTTAGTAATTCACATTTTCAGAGGTCTTCAGAGTGGAATTTGAGGTCGGAACTTATGTCGGTCCCTAAAATTCAATTGTCAAATGCATAGTATTTTAGGGACTGAACTAGTTCTCTAGGAGACCTTTCCAACAATGTAAATGGTTGTAAATTCCAAATACCGAGTCAAAAGTTATGGTCCCACCAAGAAGGGGTAAATAAATTCCTAGTTTTTTGAAAAATACCCACTTCATGTCGGGTTCACCAAACTTTAGAGAAGGGGCATTCACTACTCACAAGTTCTCTTCATTCAAAGTGGCTCATGGGTCGAACATCCCTAAACTACCTCAAGGAACAAAATTAAAGTTTTAGAATTGGAAAGAGAAGATCATAGAGATTTTCTAGACAAACTAACAAGATCTCGACCAAAGGATGTCAGTGTAGAATATAGATGATAACATGGCACGTCGGTATCCCAAAGGTGTGCTAGCATCTTGTACGGACCAGAAAGTGAATTTTTTCATAGGAAAATAGCAAAGTGGCTACCTCTACTCAAATTATTGAAAACCTTAGAATGCAAGAAAGTAGCATAATATAATGAAACTGAAGGAAAGAAGTATAAATGATATAGTTAAAGAAGAGAAAGGAAGTGCTTACAACAATGCAAGTGATGAAGTCTTTAGCATGTGAAAGTCTTCAAAACATGCGTGCATGATATATAGAGAAAGTATTGGGGTTGTATAGGGGTTTTCCTCAGTCAAATCCCCATTTTGTTGTTCCCACCTCCACAGACAGCCAAAAAGATAGAGAGAATTGAACAAAGCATGTGGTGAAAGAAAAAATTGCTTAGGAGTAGAACCTCCACCACCAAGTATGAGTGATAAAAGCAATCCTCGCTCAAGGAGGAGAACCTGTATCGCAAAAGAGGTGATAAAAGCAATCCCCGCTCAAGGAGAACCTGTATCACAAAGTAAGGATGCAAATGGTAGGGGATACAGAATCCCAGGATGCTCAAAGATGTAAAGCACAATGTAGACATGCAAGGCTTAGGAAGCCAAGGAGGGCAGCAAATAAAGCTACAAGAGCCAAGAGTGTGGTTGTAATGAGCTTATGAAAGCTTGAGACTACTACAAAGGGTGGTGGAAGAGGAAGCTAGAAATTGGAATGAAGCTAGAGTGAAGCTAAAAGTAGAAGAGTTCAGCTAGAAGAAGTTAGAATGAAGCTAGAAGTTAGAGGGACCAATGAATTGAAAGAATAGAATTTAATGAGGGAAAATAAGCTTCTCCAGTCGTTATAAGGAATCCCAGGCCGTTACGACTGACAAAAAGGTGAGGACAAGTGGCAAACATGCTTAGAGATAACTGTTTGAGTGTTGAAACATTGCAGGATGCTAGCCCGACATGTGGACATCTGCATGGCATGCTAATGTCTAGAAACATCATGCTACAAAACAACAAGAATGGGAAAAGTAAAAAGTTTTACATAAAGCTAACACACAAAGGTAGCTACTAAAAAGGGGTGCCATAGCATCTTGAGAAGGGGAAAAAGCTTATGTAGGGGCTAAAATGAGCCTACACAAGATGCTATGGGAGTGGACACTAAAGAAAACGCAATAATGTATGTGAAATTGCAAGGGGTGCAATTTTACGACTATACACATACATATTTATTTTACCTAATGAGCATTGCCAATTTTGATTTAGTGGTTATCTAAATTTTGGTTGTTGATTGATGATGAGATTTAAACTATCAAGTAGAGTGGTAAGACTAGTAGAGTTTTAAAAAGAGAATAAGATAATAAGCTTATTCTTAGTAGATTTATGGCTTTCACCATGGTGTCATCTCTATTTTACATATATTCAAGGAGGCAAAAAAGCATATAGTGAACCTATAAAGGCAAGGATCTCAACTTGTTATTTTAGCAACAACATTGTTAAAAATTGTAAAGGTGTTTCTTATATTAAGACAACAAGTTTTTAATAGGGGCATAGTTGCATATTGACCAAGGTACATATATGTTTTATTTTATTATTGGAATTTTCTAGCATGGATTAAGATGATATTCAATGACTAATTGAAACTCAACTATCCATTTGCATGATTGCTATCAACTTTGGATATGTTGTGCTCGAATGTAGCTAAGATTGCATATACCTAATCATTTCATTATTTTTACCAATAAAAAAATATTTTCAACATAAAAAGTAATAAATGATAAAATGATCACCATTTTGTTTATAGGAAACACAAAAATATTATTTAGACTTGATAAACCCTAACACTAAAACATATGAATCATTTTTTTACACCATATTCTAAGAAACTTGTTCAAACCATATAGGGATTTATTCTACAAAAAAACCATGTTTTCCTTTCCCTTCTCTTTCAAGTTATTTGGTTGTACACGTAGGTCTCCTCCTTTAATTCATCATGTAAGAAATTTATCTTCACATCCATCTACTCAACCTTAATATCAAAAGAAACATCACAAGCTAAAAGCATAATGAGAGATGCCAAATTTGTAAAAGGGTAGAAAATATCAATAAAATATATTCCCTCAACATAGGAATAATCTTTGGTAACCAACCAAAATTTTTATTTCTCAATGTATAATGAGAGGACAACTTATTTTTTAATACCCATTCATCTAGCCAATGGGTTTCTATCATTTAGGAAACTAAAAAAAAGTTTCATGTATCATTCATCCTTCATGTAGCTATTTCCTCATCCATGGTTAATTTTTAGGACTCATGGTGATCCATTTTCATTACCTATTTAAATATAGGCTCATCAATGTTAGTCAACAAAGTAAATATACATATAAAACTGGGTGATTTAAACCTTCCTGGTTTCCTAATCTCCTGAGTGGAACATCTTAAAACTTGAGGAAAAGATTTTACTTCTTTTGAACTCAAGCTCTATGATATCTTTCTCATCTAGTCCAACTTGTACATCTAGTTTAACATCTAGTACAACTTTCTCAATAGTTAGCTATATTTGTACAACTCACTCCCATCCTCCTTTGGTTGTTGAACTATAGTGGAAGGTGTGACCTTCCCAATTTACACCACTTGTTGAATATATAAAATATTTTTTCCATAGAATCCTAAAGCTTATGCCTTTTCAGACTAAACCCATAACCAATGAGGATACATCTCATATCCTTATTATCCAAAATTGTGCTTCTCCCAAGGCACATGAGCATATGTGTCACAACCAAATAGACACATGAGCATATGCCTCCAAACAATATTAAATCTTATGATTAGGAGAATGACACATAAAATAAATCTTGGGGAAATTATTGTAGGCTACACTATGAGAAAATTTAAGTGGTTGAATTGAATCTCCACATACGCTTTAAGGTCTATGGTGAGGTTGGCCTATATGCAAACCTTTTAGTGGGAATGAATAAAGAAAATCTTTTTGGTTCATAACACATAAAATCTTCCAATGGTTGATAATTGTTTCCAAGATATCCTAAAATGGAAGAGGAAACCTAAAAGCTCAAATTAAACAGGGACCCTAAATAAGGCTCACTTAAGTACCTTGGAATCATGGGTCCAAGAAGATAACATCAAAAGACAATTTCATATGAAATAATAGTTAGAGTAGTTTTAGAGCATATTAAGTTGGAGATTCTTAAGAAAGATGAAAAAGAAACCTTAGGTAATATTACAAACCCATTTAAGATTGATGTCATGAGGTTCTCATGTATGCTTAGCATAGGTAATAAAAGATTATTCACTATCATTACTATATCATATATCTTGAACACAAACTTCTTTGATTTCTTAGATACCATTATCTTTGCCATTCACAATCATATATATATATATATATATTTCTCACTATAAAACTAACATTATTATCAAATTTAATGTTACAATTCCTAAATATCTCAACAAATAAATATAAAACAAAAACAAACCAAACAATAAACCCTATAATCATACAAAAGCTAAAACATTTAATTTCTACAAGCTTGAGAGATATTTTCATTAATATTGTTTTTAAAAATCTAAAAATCTATTATATTTTATGCAACTTTTTTTGTTTAAAGACATTAAATTTCCACAATCTATATCATAAGAATTTGCTGCTTTTGGATTAAAGTGTGTGTTTGTTTTTGGATCAATGTTTCAGATCAGACTCCATGATCCATCATCAGGATGTTGCAGATCAAAACCAGTTATAAAGAAAATGTGAAAAAGAAAGAAAACAAAATTAATGAATAAACATAAAAATGGAAATTAACAAAGATAAAACAACCACCAAACAACTAAAACAAAATTTTACTGTATTATATTTTTCAATCTTATTTTACTGTATAATTATATTTTTTATTAAATAAAATAAAGTACTCAATCTTGCATGTGCGCGTGTATATTGAACGTGCTCGCACATTCTCCGCTTTAGTTGTTAGTGGTTGGTAGCTTCTTAAATGTTGACTTTTTCACTTTAAGAAGATACAAGACTGTGGCATCCAACTCTACTCTGCTTTATTATTTGGTCCGCTCAATAATGGGTGGCTGAATGTTTTATATTATTGGTATTGGCATAACTACTTCAACCACATAGTATTTAATAAAATATAAATATATAAAATAGAAAAATATTGTTGTCATGAATTAAATTAGGGTTTTTTTAAGTTGAAATATTTATTTTTGATAAATGATTTATTAATAGAATAGAAAAATTAGTTCTTGAATTGAAAATAAAACAATTTGAAAAGTTGAACATATTAGAAAATAAAATAATATATAAAACTATTCATAAAAGAGAAAAATAAATTATTAAAATTCTAGATAAAAGGTATCTTAAATACATATATCTAAAAATTACCAAACATTAAGACATACCTCAAGTAATCTTTTAGATAGGTTTATTTAAGATATCTATACTAATTTATATTTTTTAATTAGTTGCATATGTGCATGCTTTTATTATTTATAGTCTCCTTTAAATTTTATTATATCAAATAAATTCACTTTGATATTTTTTAGTTCATTTTTATTGTTGTTGCAACATCATTGAAGTTAAAGTAAAGTTAGAGGATCTATAACCTCTTGAACCAATTAATACAATTATGAGAATTTGTATCCATGCCAAATTCATTCTTGAAATATATAATTGTGGTGATGCATTACAATTGGAGAGGTGATCCAAAACACCTATTTTAAACATTATATTAAGAATTTATGAGAGGCTTGGACAAGGAATAAAATATATTGTTGGCACTTGGTTTTGTGTCTCATTTCTCATGTAGATTGACCCTTAGTTTGGAAAATAAATATTGTTTTCAAGCCCCAAGACGGTAAGATATTATGAAACATCTAGTATTCAAATATTAGAATTTATAGCTCATTTTTAAAACCCATTTTGCAATAAGTTTTTATAATTCAAGGCAAGCCCCCATATCTATAGGTGATCTAGCAAGTTTTAGGCTTAATTTTAATATTTTAGAATTTATGGATGTCTCTAAAGAGTATCATCAATTATTATTTTTTAATTTTAACAATGGAATGGGTGTTGATAATTCATTATCAAACTGTAGTTTCAATTTTGTGGTTGTGGGAAAAATTCTTTTGAGTTCCTACAAACTAGTCCTCATTATAGACGAGCCTTTGAAAACTAGTTTCTTGTTCAAATTTTGATGATTGTACTAGGTTCTCCAACAAATGTAAGTGCTCCTCACAAATTTTCCATATATGGGTCGTAGGAATGTAAAGGTTATCTTTGCGCTTGGGGCAATGACACAGCTAGTGAGGTTATAACCAAGGTGCACCAATTGCTGGTTGAAAGCTATTTCCAAACCCCCTCTTTTCCCTTCATTCAAAGTTGGGCCATCGAGAATTTTTTAAGGGCTATCTTTGTGATTGGCCCCACAAGTCTAGAAATCAAATAATGTTTTTTCTTTTGTAATGTCGATCACATTTAGAATTGATATTATTCTCACAAATCTATAAAAGCAAATAAAATATCTTATCCACAATGAACTCCGTTGATAATTTTAATGGGGCTATGTTGTTAATTTAAATGGGACCAAAAATTAGTGCAAATTAGATAAATAAGAGATGCATACCTGTGTGTATGCACCTGAAGCAAATAAAAACCTTGCGTCATAAGTGGAAATGGAAGCAAACATTAGATATATAGAATTGGATAGAGTTTGGAGCTTAGTATCTACATTAATATTTTCAATTATATATTTTTATTTATTTAATGATCTTTAATTTTATCTTTCAATGTGATACATCTATTTGTAAAATATCAATGTATGTGGTGATAAATAGACAAATATTTAATCTCAAAATATGGTGAAATATTAGCTACAATCTTTACATGACATATTTGTTAGAATTTTTTTTTCAGTATAACATATGGATAATTATTTATTCTAGAAAACTCTCTAATTTTTTTTTTTTTGATGGTTGTATGATGACCAGTATAGTTGACACTAGATTCATCCTTATTGCTCTCATTTTTTAAAAGTGAAATTGGTCAAAACTCAAGGGAAGGAGAAGAATCGTTGATAAAATTATGATGTAAAAGACCAATTTCTAATAAGGTAGATTCACACTTGCATAAATTATATTTTTTAATAAGAAAAGAAAAAAACCAAGACCAAATACCATAGTGGCA
>VDFB02349306.1:0-18383 GCA_007258455.2 Sequoia sempervirens
TTACTATTTTTAGTAAATTCTATTTTTGGCAGTATTCAGGATGGTATCAGGCAATTGACTTTCCCCTTCAGTTGACTCAAGTGGCGTATTCAGTTTTGGACTTCAGAATGCAGTTCTGGGAAGACGAGCTCATTTCACTTAAAATAACATTATAATTAAAATGTTATTTATCACCTTGGCCTAGTCGAATGACTTAAGGTTATTTTAAAAGGTGGACTCAAAGGGTGGCGCCTTCATAAAGATTATATTTAATATTTGTTGAGTTCTCCTAAGTCAAGCAAATTAAATTGGGCGCATTTATCAAGGTGATGTTTTAATTAAATATGATTATTGAGCTAAAGGTGAAAAGGACGCCATATTGAAGGAAGAGATTAGGGTTTGAACTTTGAGTTGGATTTTAGGGTTTCGTAAAGTCAAACGAAGCTTATAAAAAGGAAGTATTGTGCATCTTTGGAGGATCTTTTTGACGACTATACTGTTATGCTGCCGGATTGGCTCTGGACTGCTTCGAGGAATGAAGGCCTCCTAGCTTGGGCATCACTTCGTGTTTGGAAGACAACATCTAGTGGTGAATCATTGTACTGTGAGTTGCATTTAGTGTGTTTTGTTCATCAGTTCATTGCATTGTTAGATTCGAAGTTATCATTTGTTAGTTTCAGCTTATTGCATGGTTTTAAAGACAGCAGATTGCATGTTGCTTCGTAAATCTGAAAATACCAAAAATATCTTTGTGGGTATTAGCTTGTTGCATGTGTTAGCCATAGGCGCCCTTATGTTCCATATTGCAGATTTTAATGTTGTAAACTGAATTTTTAAAGCCAAGTCGAGTTTCTCAGCTGGGCCGTACCATCTAGGAACATTGGGATTTGTGCATAATTAATATATGGAGCTTTGATCTGTTCCGATTGTCTCATCTAAGTGTGCTTGGTTAAGGTTGGTACGTACTGATTTCTGAGTTTTATGGTCATTAAAATTGGAAGATAGGCGTTTTCATGAATTCCTTAGATTGCTGGTTTAAACATTTAATGAGCAGATTGTAATAGAAATCAGAAATCTGTATCTTGATATTTGAAGGCATTTGGTTTTGGTATTACTATTCAAAGTAAAGGTGATTCCAAATGATGTAATGCTGATCCTTTAAATTCATAAGACATTGGCAGGCAAGGGCTCCTTATTTGTAAAACTGACAGTAGTACTGGCAGTTGTTTCATTATTGCTTAAATCAGGTTGTGTTCTCATTTTCATTCAAAGTTATTGTAATAGTGAGATCTCCGCCCTATGGTCGCTACTATCCCATCCCGGGTTAGCAAGCACATTCTGGGTGTTGAGTAGTTTCATTTCTCAGCATTTATCTTTCAAGCATTGTTTTGTATTCACTCCGTCATATGGTCGCCCCTCACTCCGCATTGGATTGGGTAGCACATACTTGGCATCGAGTTCCCTTTCCGCATAAGCAGTTTATTTTAGATCCTCTGACCAATGCTCGCCATCATCGGCGCCATTACGATTTAGAGTTGCTTTCTTGCGTTTGGTTTCTTTCTATATGCGTTTGCTTGCTTTATGTCTGATTGTTGAAAAAGCGAAAAATTTGGCTCGGAATATTTCAGTGGTATCAGAGCCACGCATCCTGCCATCCTGTGAAATCAGCCTTCTATGAGTGACAGAGAACAGAGGTATTTGGCAAGAGTATACAAGAGGGATACAGTTCAAACACAGTTGTATCAACCTCCAGAAGGTCAAACAGCTTCAGAGATTTTGAGGGCTAATTGGGAGCCTTCACAAGAAACAGAAATGGGGGATAATGAAAGAAATGAAAGGATTCTTGGTGGCGGTGAAAGAAGTTCTGGCAACAGAGATGACAGTGGAAAAGGAAGAGAGAGATCTACAAGTCCCGGGAAGGAGTTTGGGAAAAAGATGGATGCCTTGATGGACATGGTATCTCTCATGATGGGGAGAATGGGGCAGAATACTGTTCCACAGAACAACTCAGGCCACAGAGGGGAGCATAGTGCTTCCAACCAGCATGATGAGCATGCAGCCCAGACAGTGTCAAACAACACTTACATCTCTTCCAAACCATTCAAGCCCACTTTTTTAGCTCCTGTAGTCAATCAGCCAGAGCCTGAAGAGAATGCTTCATGGGTGGAGCAGTTGAGGCTTGGCCGTACAGAGTATGACTCTCTACCTATCGACATCAGGTTGGACATGTCCTTCAATGATTTCATGGATCATAAGAGAAAAAACAAAGGGAAAGGAAGAAACTGTGATCAACGAAGACCATCAAATCAAGGAGATTTGTACCAAGCTGTCAACAAAGTTACGCTTCCACACTTTGACGGAAGTGACACAAGTTCAGCTCGAGCTTGGATTCAAAAGCTGGATAACTATCTAGCTCTCAGACCAATGGCGGAAGAAGAAGTGATCAAGTTCACTACGCTACACCTTGATGGGGTGGCGCACGAGTGGTGGTACCATGGCCTCGTTACTTTGGGTCATCGGTCTATCACAACGTATGATGAGTTCACCACTAGGCTCATCGAAAGGTTTGAGAAAAAAGATCCTGAGATCCATTTCAGGGAGCTTGCTCAATTGAGACAATATGGCACAGTGGATGCCTACATTGCGGAGTTTCAGAGGCTTTCAGTCATGGTGACTGGAATCACAGAGAGAAGGTTGGTGATTCTTTTCAGTGAGGGTTTGACAGAACCACTCAAAGGTTGGATTAAAGCCTTTGATCCACCGACACTGCAAGAGGCCATGAAAAAGGCGAGAAATATGGAGTGGGCTGCTCCTAAGGCAAAATTTCAGTCAAACTCCCCTTTTCAGAAAAGGGATAAAGAAAAAAGGCCTCAGCATAAAAATCATTTGAGACCTCAGAACAAGGAGTTCAAGAATCGCAATCCCCATGTCACCAGGTTGGATCAAGAAACCCTGAATGAACTCAGAAGAAAAGGGTTGTGTTTTCGGTGTCAGGAAAAATGGTCTCAGGACCATGTTTGTCCAAAAGGGGTTAGGTTCAATCAGATTGAGTACTATTCTGCTGGAGAAAGTAGTTCTGATTTTTCCGACCAGCAATCTGATTTTGAAGGAAATGAAGAAGATAGAGCTCCAGAAGAGTCCGGAGATGAGAAGGAAAGTGGTGGAGTTTTAGCTCAACTTTCTAGTCTTCAAAGAAACGAATCATTCAAGGTTCGTGGGATGATCAAAGGGCAGTGAATCGTTGCTTTGATCGATACTGGAGCAACTCATAACTTCATTGATGAAGTTGTGGTAGCCAAGAAGGGGCTGCAAACAGAGGAGTTCGAAGGATTCAAGGTCATGGTTGCCGATGGGTTCCGAATTTCTTGCACCAAGAAAATATCTAACATGACCATGCAGCTGGGCAACTACGAAGTCAGGGATGACTTCTATGTAGTTCACATTGGGGATATTGATGCCGTTCTAGGCATTCAATGGCTGCGATCTCTTGGAGAGATCTCTTTGAATCTGCAGACTATGGAGTTGAAATTCCAATCGGATGGGAAGAAGATAGTTTTGAGAGGCATGTCCAATGGAGGTCCTCGAGTAGTGTCATTCAAAAGAATGGCAAGGCTGATCCGTCATGATCAAGCTGAGTGGGTTGCCGATGTGCCACGTATGTTGAGTAGTAAAGAATGCTTAAGAGGAATTGAGGATGCGGTCTTCACTTTGGAAAAGGGACCAAAATATGGTGATTGCACTCTTGTCAATCCATTCCTTGGGTTGAGGGATGCTAGTCTGCTCTGGGAGTTGAATTTGAATTCATCTTATGTTTCATGCTTCAGTGTTCCTGAAGTTTTCATGGATAGGGTTCAAAGGTTCATCAGAGGGAATACCAATTTTACAAGTATGCACTTGATTTTGATTAGCACTCAGAGATGTGCTATGTTTCCTTGCCGGAGTGTTGGAGATTATTTTCAGTTGGGTATTCAAGCTTGGGATTCTCAACATGGGTTGATGGAGCATACAGTTGGTGGAAAGAAGACATTATGGAGGAACAAGAATCAAATTTTCAGACTCTTTGGTGTCGTCTTTTTCGTTAGCAGCTTCTTGATGGTTCCATTTGTTCATCAACAAATGGATTGGAGAGAGATTTTGAGCATGGGCTGGAGAAATGAGCAATTGGTTGCTCTTGAATGTGTTTCCCGGCTAAGACCAGGACAGATTTTGAGACTCGAGCTTGCTGGTTTGAGGCAGACCAGCCATCCTACATGTTGCGTTTCTTGCATTCAGGAGAGTTGGTTCATCACTCTTGATCAAAGGGGTGGTAGTTTTCTCATGGAGATGGATCTAGAGTGTTTTCCAGCCACCTTGGAGGTGTCACCTTGCAGCTCGATGGTCATCTCACATGCTTACGTTTGGGATCTTGAGTGGTGTTGTTTTCCTTTGGGTAGGACTCAAGAATCAGATTGCATTATGCTGATCCTAGCCTTGATCGACAGCGATTATTTGTTCCTTCACACTTTTCCTACTCTCCAAATTCATCTTATGATGGTTGATGGTGTAAACTTTGACAGTTTACTCTCAGTATTGATTCATGACAGCAGTAGCTCACATGCTTTGGTTCACCATTCGGAGACTCATGGGGTTGGAACTATGATTGTTTTTTGTAGTCTTCATGGTTGTGCCAGTATAATTCAGATGAGGCATGGTAGCTTTATGCGAAGACATGAGTATGAGTTTGATGAGCTCTTGCAAAGGAATGCTTCCTTCCTTGTAAGAAGATTTGTAGGGGGCACACTTGCAGTCATGGTTCCGTTTGTTACCATGTGGAGGTATGGGAAGGAGTTCGATTTTGTTTTGAATAGTCTATCTTTCCTATTGCTTAGAATGGTGATTGACAGTAGTATGGTTGATACTGTTAATTCGATCGTGGACATGAGATGTTGATTTGATTTCCTTCCTTTAAGATCTTTCAGTTTGAGAATCATAGATGGTAACACTTTGGAGTTACAAGGGGAGTCAGTGCAGCATTGGCATGATATTTTCATTGATGTGATCAGAGTGGTGCAGCATCGGCATGGTGGGTTTTTCCTGAGACGCATTTGGGAACCAGGGATCATACTTGTTGCGTATGGATTAGTCTTCAAATTACTGGAGTTGTGGTGGTATTGCTTGAGGACAAGCAATTTTGGGAAGGGCGGATTGTAATATCCCCTTCTCAAACCTGATCGTTCATGTGACCGTTGGCCTTTTTTCTGGAAACCCGAAGGCTAGTCGGAAGGTAAATTAGGGTTTCCTATTTTTGAGGAGGACTTTGCTCAGAGATGGTGGATTCAGTGGCGGATTCCTTCTGGGTTTTCAGAGGGCTTCGCAATGGTATGTTCATCTCGGCTTTCAGAGCACTTTGTGGAATTTACTATTTTTAGTAAATTCTATTTTTGGCAGTATTCAGGATGGTATCAGGCAATTGACTTTCCCCTTCAGTTGACTCAAGTGGCGTATTCAGTTTTGGACTTCAGAATGCAGTTCTGGGAAGACGAGCTCATTTCACTTAAAATAACATTATAATTAAAATGTTATTTATCACCTTGGCCTAGTCGAATGACTTAAGGTTATTTTAAAAGGTGGACTCAAAGGGTGGCGCCTTCATAAAGATTATATTTAATATTTGTTGAGTTCTCCTAAGTCAAGCAAATTAAATTGGGCGCACTTATCAAGGTGATGTTTTAATTAAATATGATTATTGAGCTAAAGGTGAAAAGGACGCCATATTGAAGGAAGAGATTAGGGTTTGAACTTTGAGTTGGATTTTAGGGTTTCGTGAAGTCAAACGAAGCTTATAAAAAGGAAGTCTTGTGCATCATTTGATCATCTTTGGAAATTATACTGTTATGCTGCCGAATTGGCTCTGGGACTGCTTCGAGGAATGAAGGCCTCCTAGCATTGGGCATCACTTCGTGTTTGGAAGACAACATCTAGTGGTGAATCATTGTACTGTGAGTTGCATTTAGTGTGTTTCGTTCATCAGTCATTGCATAGTTAGATTCGAAGTTAGCATTTAATAGTTTCAGCTTATTGCATTGTTTTAAGACAGCAGATTGCATGTTTGCTTCATAAATCAGAAAATACCAAAAATATCATTGTGGGTATTAGCTTATTGTCTGTGTTAGCCTTAGGCGCCCTTATGCTCCATATTGCAGATTTTAATGTTGTGAATTGAATTTTTAAAGCCAAGTCGAGTTTCTCAGCTGGGCCGTACCATTTAGGGACATTGGGATTTGTGCATAATTAATATATGGGCTTTAGATCTGTTTTCAGTGTCTCATCCTAGGCGTGTGCTTAGTTAAGAGTTAGTGCATTTGATTTCTAGTTAATCGGAGGTCATTCGTGGAAGATATGAGCATTTTAGCAATTCCTTAGATTGCTGTTTTAAACATTTAATGAGCAGATTGTAATAAAATCAGAAATCTGTATCTTGATATTTGAAGGCATTTGGTTTTGGTATTACTATGCAAAGTAACGGTGGTTCCAAATGATGTAATGCTGATCCTTTAAATTCATAAGACATTGGCAGGCAAAGGCTCCTTATTTGTAAAACTGACAGTAGTACTGGCAGTTATTTCATTATTGCTTAAATCAGATTGTGTTCTCATTTCCATTCAAAGTTATTGTAATAGTGAGATCTCCGCCCTATGGTCGCTACTATCCCATTCCGGGTTAGCAAGCACATTCTGGGTGTTGAGTAGTTTCATTTCTCAGCAATTATCTTTCAAGCATTGTTTTGTATTCACTCCGTCATATGGTCGCCCCTCACTCCGCTTTGGATTGGGTAGCACATACTTGGCGTCGAGTTCCTTTTCCAGCATAAGCAGTTTATTTTAGATCCTCTGACCAATGCTCGCCATCATCGGCGCCATTCTGGTTAGAGTTGCTTTCTTGCACGTTTTGGTTTCTTTCTCTAACCTTAACGGGTGCACTGCTTTGTAATCTGTTATTTGAAAAACGAAAAAATTTGGCTCGGATTATTTCATCTCAACACCCGTAATTTTCTGCTCTCAAACACGATAGGGTGTTTGTCTTGCATCGAGGACAGCCCCCACTCCTTCTCCCGTGCATCACATTGCAGCTCGAATGGCTTGGAGAAATCTGGAATAGCCAAACTGGACACGAGCTCATGATCTTCTTGAACTTATCAAAAACAATTTGAGCCTTTTCTGACCAAACAAAGGCTCCCTTTTTGGTGAGATCAGTAAGGGGAGCAGCATTCTATGAATACCCTTTACAAATCTCGATAAAACCACAAAGACCCAGAAAACCTTTCAACTGAGTCAAGCTCTCAGGAGGTGGCCAATCAACTACTGCTTTGATCTTTTCCGGATCCACCTTTACTCCCTCAGCACTGATTATGTGGCCAAGGTACAGTAACTCTTCCATCCCAAATTCACATTTGGAAGCTTTTGCGAACAAGCTCTCAGATTCCATGATACTAAGCACTTCCTCCAAGTGCTTGAGATGATCTCCCCAATTCTTGCTGTAGATCAGAATATCATCAAAAAATATCAGCACAAACCTTCGTAACTGCTTCTGAAAGACACGGTTCATGCAAGACTGAAAGGTAGCCGGAGCGTTAGTCAACCCAAATGGCATGACTAAAAATTCAAAATGGCCATAGTGACATCTGAAAGCTGTCTTTTCCACATCTGATCCCCTCATTCGTATCTGATGGTAACCCGATCTCAGATCAATCTTCGAAAAGAACTTAGCCCCATGTAGCTCATCAATGAGCTCATCTATTCTGGGAATGGGGTATCTGTTCTTGATGGTGCTTTGGTTCAAAGCACGATAGTCCACGCACATGCGCATGGTACCATCCTTCTTCTTCACAAGAACCACTGCAGATGCAAAAGGGCTCTTGCTTGGGCGTATGAAACCCATCTCCAAAAGTTCTCGAATATTCTTCTCGATCTCATCCTTTTGCCTCTTCGGATACCGATATGGAGTTGTGATCACCGGTTTAGCCCCTTCCTTGAGCTCTATGATGTGTTCAGAACCTCGATCAGGAGGGGGTCCAGGAGGTAAATCAGCAAACACTTTACTCTTCTTGGTGAGTAAAGACTGGATATCTGGAGGATGCTCTATTTTCGTTTCAGCTGGACTAGCTGGAAGAATCATGCACTCCGCAGCCCACTCCACTTGGTCATGACGTATCAACCTTGCCATCCTCTTGAATGATACAATCCGAGGGCCACCATTTGACATTCCTCTCAACACCACCTTCTTTCCATCGGATTGAAACTTCAACTCCATAGTCTGCAGATTCAAAGAGATCTCTCCAAGAGATCGCAGCCATTGAATGCCTAGAACGGCATCAGTATCCCCAATGTGAACTACATAGAAGTCATCCTTGACTTCGTAGTTGCCCAACTGCATGGTCATGTTAGATATTTTCTTGGTGCAAGAAATATGGAATCCATCGGCAACCATGACCTTGAATCCTTCGAACTCCTCTGTTTGCAGCCCCTTCTTGGCTACCACAACTTCATCAATGAAGTTATGAGTTGCTCCAGTATCGATCAAAGCAACGATTCGCTGCCCTTTGATCATCCCACGAACCTTGAATGATTCGTTTCTTTGAAAACTAGAAAGTTGAGCTAAAACTCCACCACTTTCCTTCTCATCTCCGGACTCTTCTGGAGCTCTATCTTCTTCATTTTCTTCAAAATCAGATTGCTGGTCGGAAAAATCAGAACTACTTTCCCCAGCAGAATAGTACTCAATCTGATTGAACTTAACCCCTTTAGGACAAACATGGTCTTGAGACCATTTTTCCTGACACCGGAAACACAACCCTTTTCTTCTGAGTTCATTCAGGGTTTCTTGATCCAACCTGGTGACATGGGGATTGCGATTCTTGAACTCCTTGTGTTGAGGTCTCAAAGGCGGTCTATGCTGAGGTCTCTTCCCTTTATCCCTTTTCTGAAAGGGGGAGTTTGACTGAAATTTCACCTTAGGAGCAGCCCACTCCATGTTTCTCGCCTTTTTCATGGCCTCTTGCAGGGTTGGTGGATCAAAGGCTTTAATCCAACCTTTGAGTGGTTCTGTCAAACCCTCACTGAAAAGAATCACCAACCTTCGCTCCGTGATTCCAGTCACCATGACTGAAAGTCTCTGAAACTCCGCAATGTAGGCATCCACTGTGCCATACTGTCTCAATTGAGCAAGCTCTCTGAAATGGATCTCAGGATCTTTTTTCTCAAACCTTTCGATGAGCCTAGTGGTGAACTCATCATAAGTTGTGATAGACCGATGACCCAGAGTAACGAGGCCATGGTACCACCACTCGTGCGCCACCCCATCAAGGTGTAGCGTAGCGAACTTGATCGCTTCTTCTTCCGCCATTGGTCTGAGAGCTAGATAGTTATCCAGCTTTTGAATCCAAGCTCGGGCTGAACTTGTATCACTCCCGTCAAAATGAGGAAGTGTCACTTTGTTTACAGCTTGGTACAAGTCTCCTTGATTTGATGGTCGTCTTTGATCAAAGTTTCTCCCTTGCCCTTTGTTTTTTCTCTTATGATCCATGAAATCATTGAAGGACATGTCCATCCTAATGTCGGCAGGTAAAGAGTCATACTCTGTACGGCCAAGCCTCAACTGCTCCACGAATGAAGCATTCTCTTCAGGATCTGGCTGAGTGACTACAGGAGCCACAAAGGTGGGTTTGAATGGTCTGGACGAAATGTAAGTGTTGTTTGACACCGTCCGGGCTGCATGCTCATCATGCTGATTGGAAGCACTATGCTCCCCTCTATGGCTTGAGTTGTTTTGCGGAATGGTATTGTGGCCCACTCTTCCCATCATGAGCGAAACCATATCCATTAAAGCATCCATCTTCTTCTCAAATCTTTGTCCTGGACTGATGGATCTCTCTCTGCCCTTACCACTGTCATCTCTACTGTTGGTAACCCTCTCGTTACCACCAACTGCTCTTTCACCTTCTGCCATATCTGATTCCTGAGAAGAATCCCAATGAGCCCTCAAGACTTCTGAAGCTGTCTGACCCTCTGGAGGCTGATGAAGCTGGAATTGTTTCCCAACTTTCTTGTCTTCCCTTGCAAAGTACCTCTTTTCTCTGTCACTCATAGACAGACTGATCACAGGCTGGCAGGATCTTGGCTCTGATACCACTGAAATATTCCGAGCCAAATTTTTTCGTTTTTCAATTTACAAATTACAAGCAGTGCACCCGTTAAGGTTAGAGGAGAAAACCAAAACGTGCAAGAAAGCAACTCTAACCAGAATGGCGCCGATGATGGCGAGCATTGGTCAGAGGATCTTCCTATTCTAAATGCAGGAAAGAACTCAACGTCAAGTATGTGCTACCCAATCCAATGCGGAGTGAGGGGCGACCATATGACGGAGTGAATACAAAAAGCAATGCTTGAAAGGAACTACTGAAAGTTGAAACACTCAACACCCAGAATGTGCTTGCTGACCCAGAGTGGGTAAGTAGCGACCATAGGGCGGAGATGGATTACATACAATATCAAATGCTGAAAGAAAGAACACTACAATCTGATAAGCAAGGATCTAAAGGCTGTCAGTACTACTGCCAGCATACAATTTGAAAGATGACAACTTGCTATCAATTACAAATCAGCATATGTGAAGCTTGCAATAATATTAATGAGTTCCTTTGCTGAGAAATGAAACTGAAAATGAAGATATTAATTAATAGATCCAACCTTGTTTCAAGCTTGACCACCCACGATGAAGTATGCCGCAAGACTTTAAGATCCTTTCACACCCGTCCAAGAACAAGATGCAGATTTCTTCAATCTGTTTGACAGACCTGTGTTTTCATCATAGAACCAGCACATAGATATTTCTTGGAAAACTCGAATCTCCCTAAAAACTCAATCAATCAACCTAATACTGAATGCAAAGCACAAGTAGGATGGTGGCGCTCAGAATAGGAACATGAAACAGGACTAAAAGACCAGCTTTATTTAATGGCACGAATTCCAAGAGACTGCAGATAGTACGGCCCAGTACAGGGGCGATTTTCATTTATAAAATCAGACAATGCTTCTAAAAATCTACAACTTTGCACATTGAGGCGCCTAGCCTAGACCAATGAATTTATGCAATACCCATAATATATATTTTTGTATTTTTGGATTTAGGAATAAAAACAACGAATCTGCTAAAGCTAAAATGCTGAAAACAGAAATCTCTAATATGCCAAATCTGATCCTAAATGGATGAATGCTGATTACAATGCACGAACTCCAAAGTACTCACAAACTAGACTAATTCACCACTAGGTGTTGTCTTGCAAACACGAAGCGATGCCCAAGCTAGGAGGCCCTCATTCCTCGAAGCAGTCCCAGAGCCAATCCGGCAGCATAACAGTATAGTCGGCAAAAGATCCCCAATAATGTTCCAAGACTCCTCTTTATAATCCTCCAGTTGACTTCTCAAAACCCTAAAATCCGCTTTTAGGTCAAAACCCCTAATCTCCTCAAGAAGGCGTACTTTCTCTTCAAGGCTTACGATTTGACATTTTAAATAAGTAACATGCTTTGATAAATGCGCCCTTCAAACCTTGCTTTGACTTAGGCAAAATTAAAATAATCTTTAATGAGGGCGCCACCCTCAAAGACCCACTTTTAAAAACAACATTAAGTCATTAAATCTAAGCCAAGGGGTCAACGTTAAAATATAACATTTAAACGTGACTTTTTAATTAAATGACTTAACTTATCCTCTGAATGTGCCCTGAAGCCAATACTGAGCAAGACATCTGACCAAACTGAAGCAGGAAGTCAACCGAGCTGAACTCAACTGGAAAGCTGCCAAAAATAGAATTTACTAAAAATAGTAAATTCCAAAAAGTGCTCTGAATGCCGAGATGATCATACCACTACGAAGCTCTCTGAAAACCCAAAAAGAATCCGCCATTGAATCCACCATCTCTGAGCAGTGACCTCCTCAAAATGAGGCCCTAATTTTATCTTCCGACTAGCCTTCGGGTTTCCAGAAAAAGGCCAACGGTCACATGAATGATCAGGTTTGAGAAGGGGACATTACAGTCCGCCCTCCCCAAGATTGCTTGTCCTCAAGCAATCGCAAACTAGGATGCTGCAATATCTCATCACTTTCCCAGGTTGCATCCTCCATAGGCAGGTTCTTCCACTTTACCAAACATTCTCTGATAGTTCTATTCCTCAAGGAACATTCTCTGACATCAAGTATCTCCTCGGGAACTAGAACCAACTGTCCTTCTTCGTCCAACGGTGGCAACTGTGAAGAAGCAACCACATTGTGTCCAAGTGCCTTCTTGAGGCGAGACACGTGGAAGACATTATGCACTCTGCTATCTGAAGGTAGCTCTAATTCATAAGCTACAGCCCCAACCTTTCTGATGACCCTAAATGGCCCATAGAAGCGAGGTTTGAGCTTCTCAGCTCCACTCTTCTTGAGAGTAGACTGTCTATAAGGTTGTAAACGAAGATAGACCATATCCCCAACCTCAAACGAACGCTCAACACGCCTCTGATCAGCATACAACTTCTGTTGATTTTGTGCAATTTGCAAATTATCCTTCAACGATCTCATTATGTCTTGACTATGCTGCAACAAATCCTTGGCTAAAGGTGCTTTGCTGTCACCAAACACCAAATCTGCAAAACTGGGTGCTTCATATCCATAAAGTGCCAAGAAAGGGGACATCTTGATTGACATATGAAAAGTAGAGTTGTAGCAGTACTCGCCTATATGCAGCCACTTGACCCAAGCTTTCTGCTGTTCTGACACATAATTTCTCAAGTAGCCTTCCAACCACTTGTTCACCACTTCCGTTTTGCTTGTCGGTTTAGAACGATAATAGTGCTTAGGTGACACAGTACCACTCATTGAATACTTCACGCCAAAAGGTTCTTTAGGAACTTGCTGTCCCTATCACTTACAATGATGCTGGCAGCCATGCAACCTAAACACTTCTCGAAAGAGACAAATCTGCAACTTGGGCTGCAGAAAGAAGTGGTAATGGCAAAGAAATCGACAAATTTAGTTAATGTCAACTTCCGCGTAATACAATCCTTCCCTTGGGCCTTGGGCAACCCGGTGATGAAATCCATACGAGAAATGCTTTCCCATTTTTGATTGGGAATTGGAAGTGGTTGTAGCAACCCGGCTGGCAATGTATGCTCATTTTTATTTGCTTGACAAACAGGACATTCCTGAATGTAGCGTTGAACCTCTCTCTTCAAGCCTTTCCAAGAAAACCTTTCTCGGATCTGCCTATAGGTCATGAAAAAACCTTGGTGACCAGCAACTGGAATGTCATGAAAATTCAAAAGAATCTTCTTCTTGAGCTTAGAATCAGCCACCAAAAAGATTCTTCCCTTATAATGGATCAATCCCTCAACCACCTGGTACCTTTCATCATGGATAGTACCTTCCAGAATGCTGGTCGCAAACTGATTTTTTGCATAATCAGCAAGCAACATGTCTCTCCAATCTGCAGTAAGCTCACACAATGAGCTAAGATGAGGCCTTCTGGAGAGAGCATCGGCCACGACATTATTTTTCCCTTTGGCTATTCAATGTCAAAGTCGTGGCAAGCTTACTCACCCATTTTCTGTTGCCTCTCATTTACAAGTCCTTGAGATTGCGCTAAAATGCTTGAGAGCTATTGTGGTCAGATCTTAACCGCAAATTTGTTCCCACAAAATGCTGCCGGAACGGCTAATGCATGCATAATGGCAAGCATTTCTTTGTCTCGTGAATATGAATTTTCCACACCAATTTTTTCTGCTCTCAAACGCAATAGAGATTGTTTTATAGCACGGAGGATGGCCCCAACTCCTTCACAGTCACATCCCTTTCGAATGAAGCGGAGAAATCGAATATAGCCAGAACCGGACATGAACTCATGATCCTTTTGAATTTGTCAAAAACAATTTGAGCCTTTTCTGACCAAAC
Source organism: Sequoia sempervirens (assembly GCA_007258455.2). Classification (NCBI taxonomy): domain Eukaryota; kingdom Viridiplantae; phylum Streptophyta; class Pinopsida; order Cupressales; family Cupressaceae; genus Sequoia; species Sequoia sempervirens. The sequence continues at coordinate 13,948 of VDFB02349306.1, forward strand.
AAAGGCTCCCTTTTTGGTGAGATCAGTAAGGGGAGCAGCATTCTGTGAATACCCCTTAACGAACCTCCGATAGAAACCACAAAGACCCAAAAAACCTTTCAACTGAGTCAAATTTTCAGGTGGTGGCCAATCAACCACTGCTTTGATCTTTTCCGGATCCACCTTCACTCCCTCAGCACTGATGATGTGGCCAAGGTACAATAACTCCTCCATTCCAAATTCACATTTGGAAGCTTTTGCGAACAGACTCTCCGACTCCAGAATACTAAGCACTTCTTCCAAGTGCTTGAGATGATCTCCCCAAGTCTTGCTGTAAATCAGAATATCATCAAAAAAAATCAACACAAACCGCCTTAACTGATTCTGAAACACACGGTTCATGCAAGACTGAAAGGTGGCCGGCGCGTTAGTCAACCCAAAAGGCATGACTAAGAATTCGAAATGGCCATGAAGAGTGACATGACATTTGTCTTCATCCCGCGTCGGATCCCCTCATCCATCCGGTGTAACCCGATCCGTCGATCTTGAGAAGAACTTACCCAGCCCCATGTAAGCTCATCAATGAGCTCATCCCTATCTGAGAATGGGGTACATCTACTTTTTGATGGTGTAACTGGTTCAAACCGCGATAGTCTACCTTTTATCGCATGGTACCATCCTTCTACCTTCCCACAAGAACCCTGCAGATGCAAAAGGGCTCTTGCTTGGGCGTATGAAACCCATCTCCAAAAGTTCCCGAATATTCTTCTCGATCTCATCTTTTTGCCTCTTCGGATACCGATATGGAGTTGTGATCACCGGTTTGGCTCCTTCTTTGAGCTCTATGATGTGTTCTGAACCCCGTTCAGGTGGTGGTCCAGGAGGCAAATCTGCAAAGACTTTGCTCTTCTTCGTGAGTAGTGACTGGATATCAGGAGGTTGGTCACGTTTAGTCTCAACAGGACTAGCAGGAAGTATCATGCATTCGACAACCCACTCAGCTTGATCGTGACGGATCAGCTTTGCCATTCTTTTGAATGACACTACTCGAGGACCCCCATTGGACATGCCTCTCAAAACTATCTTCTTCCCATCCGATTGGAACTTCAACTCCATAGTCTGCAGATTCAAAGAGATCTCTCCAAGAGATTGCAGCCATTGGATGCCTAGAACGGCATCAGTATCCCCAATGTGAACTACATAGAAGTCATCCTTGACTTCGTAGTTGCCCAACTGCATGGTCATGTTAGATATTTTCTTGGTGCAAGAAATATGGAAACCATCGGCAACCATGACCTTGAATCCTTTGAACTCCTCTGTTTGCAGCCCCTTCTTGGCTACCACAACTTCATCAATGAAGTTATGAGTTGCTCCAGTATCGATCAAAGCAACGATTCACTGCCCTTTGATCATCCCACGAACCTTGAATGATTCGTTTCTTTGAAAACTAGAAAGTTGAGCTAAAACTCCACCACTTTCCTTCTCATCTCCAGATTCTTCTGGAGCTCTATCTTCTTCATTTTCTTCAAAATCATATTGCTGGTCGGAAAAATCAGAACTACTTTCCCCAGCAGAATAGTACTCAATTTGATTGAACTTAACCCCTTTAGGACAAACATGGTCTTGAGACCATTTTTCCTGACACCGGAAACACAACCCTTTTCTTCTGAGTTCATTCAGGGTTTCTTGATCCAACCTGGTGACATGGGGATTGCGATTCTTGAACTCCTTGTGTTGAGGTCTCAAAGGCGGTCTATGCTGAGGTCTCTTCCCTTTATCCCTTTTCTAAAAGGGGGAGTTTGACTGAAATTTCGCCTTAGGAGCAGCCCACTCCATGTTTCTCGCCTTTTTCATGGCCTCTTGCAGGGTTGGTGGATCAAAGGCTTTAATCCAACCTTTGAGTGGTTCTGTCAAACCCTCACTGAAAAGAATCACCAACCTTCGTTCCGTGATTCCAGTCACCATGACTAAAAGTCTCTGAAACTCCGCAATGTAGGCATCCATTGTGCCATACTGTCTCAATTGAGCAAGCTCTCTGAAATGGATCTCAGGATCTTTTTTCTCAAACCTTTCGATGAGCCTAGTGGTGAACTCATCATAAGTTGTGATAGACCGATGACCCAGAGTAACGAGGCCATGGTACCACCACTCGTGCGCCACCCCATCAAGGTGTAGCGTAGCGAACTTGATCGCTTCTTCTTCCGCCATTGGTCTGAGAGCTAGATAGTTATCCAGCTTTTGAATCCAAGCTCGGGCTGAACTTGTATCACCCCCGTCAAAATGAGGAAGTGTCACTTTGTTTACAGCTTGGTACAAGTCTCCTTGATTTGATGGTCGTCTTTGATCAAAGTTTCTCCCTTGCCCTTTGTTTTTTCTCTTATGATCCATGAAATCATTGAAGGACATGTCCATCCTAATGTCGGCAGGTAAAGAGTCATACTCTGTACGGCCAAGCCTCAACTGCTCCATGAATGAAGCATTCTCTTCAGGATCTGGCTGGGTGACTACAGGAGCCACAAAGGTGGGTTTGAAGGGTATGGACGAAATGTAAGTGTTGTTTGACACCGTCCGGGCTGCATGCTCATCATGCTGATTGGAAGCACTATGCACCCCTCTATGGTTTGAGTTGTTTTGCGGAATGGTATTGTGGCCCACTCTTCCCATCATGAGCGAAACCATATCCATTAAAGCATCCATCTTCTTCTCAAATCTCTGTCCTAGACTGATGGATCTCTCTCTGCCCTTACCACTATCATCTCTACTGTTGGTAACCCTCTTGTTACCACCAACTGATCTTTCACCTTCTGCCATATCTGATTCCTGAGAAGACTCCCAATGAGCCCTCAAGACTTCTGAAGCTGTCTGACCCTCTGGAGGCTGATGAAGCTGGAACTGTTTTCCAACTTTCTTGTCTTCCCTTGCAAAGTACCTCTTTTCTCTGTCACTCATAGACAGACTGATCACAGGCTGGCAGGATCTTGGCTCTGATACCACTGAAATATTCCGAGCCAAATTTTTTCGTTTTTCAATTTACAAATTACAAGCAGTGCACCCGTTAAGGTTAGAGGAGAAAACCAAAACGTGCAAGAAAGCAACTCTAACCAGAATGGCGCCGATGATGGCGAGCATTGGTCAGAGGATCTTCCTATTCTAAGTGCAGGAAGGAACTCAACGTCAAGTATGTGCTACCCAATCCAATGGGGAGTGAGGGGCGACCATATGACGGAGTGAATACAAAAAGCAATGCTTGAAAGGAACTACTGAAAATTGAAACACTCAACACCCAGAATGTGCTTGCTGACCTAGAGTGGGTAAGTAGCGACCATAGGGCGGAGATGGATTACATACAATATCAAATGCTGAAAGAAAGAACACTACAATCTGATAAGCAAGGATCTAAAGGCTGTCAGTACTACTGCCAGCATACAATTTGAAAGAAGACAACTTGCTATCAATTACAAATCAGCATATGTGAAGCTTGCAATAATATTAATGAGTTCCTTTGCTGAGAAAAGAAACTGAAAATGAAGATATTAATTAATAGATCCAACCTTGTTTCAAGCTTGACCACCCACGATGAAGTATTCCGCAAAGACTTTAAGATCCTTTCACACCCGTCCAAGAACAAGATGCAGATTTCTTCAATCTGTTTGACAGACCTGTGTTTTCATCATAGAACCAGCAAATAGATATTTCTTGGAAAACTCGAATCTCCCTTAAAACTCAATCAATCAACCTAATACTGAATGCAAAGCACAAGTAGGATGGTGGCGCTCAGATTAGGAACAAGAAACAGGACTAAAGACCAGCTTTATTTAATGGCACGAATTCCAAGAGACTGCAGATAGTACGGCCCAGTACAAGGGTGATTTTCATTTACAAAATCAGACAATGCTCCAAAAAATCTACAACTTTGCACAATGAGGCGCCTAGCCTAGACCAATGAATTTATGCAATACCCATAATATATATTTTTGTATTTTTGGATTTAGGAATAAAAACAACGAATATGCTAAAGCTAAAATGCTGAAAACAGAAATCTCTAATATGCCAAAACTGATTCTAAATGGATGAATGCTGATTACAATGCACGAACTCCAAAGTACTCACAAACTAGACTAATTCACCACTAGGTGTTGTCTTGCAAACACGAAGCGATGCCCAAGCTATGAGGCCTTCATTCCTCGAAGCAGTTCCAGAGCCAATCCGGCAGCATAACAGTATAGTCAAAAAAAGATCCCAAATGATGCTCCAAGACTCCTCTTTATAATTCTCCAATTGACTTCTCAAAACCCTAAAATCCGCTTTTAGGTCAAAACCCCTAATCTCCTCAAGAAGGGCGTACTTTCTCTTCAAGGCTTAAGATTTGACATTTTAAATAAATATCATACTTTGATACTTGCGCCCCTCATAACCTTGCTTTGACTTAGGAAATAATTAAAATAATCTCTTAATGA
>VDFB02349307.1:0-10630 GCA_007258455.2 Sequoia sempervirens
AATATACATGAGAGGTATGAGAACACATTAATAAGATGAATATGCAATGTAAAGATGGCTAAGGCAGATCAGAAGAGGAGGTATAAGGAGTTTCAGATTGGTGATGAAGTGATGGTCCACTTGAGGAAAGAAAAGTTTCCAGTGGGAACATATAACAAATTGAAGATGAAGAAGTTCGGTCCCTGTAAGATTTTGAAGAAGCATGATTCAGGGAATGCATATGAGGTAGAGTTGCCTAATGGAATCAACATTTCCCCTGTGTTCAACATTTCAGATTTGAAGAGTATCATGAAGGTGGAACGGAGGAAGCACCAGCAATAGGGTGAGTATGGCATTCCAACACCTACTTGAAGGGAGGAGATTGAAGCAATCTTGGATAGTCGTGTGGGAAGGAGTACCAGAAATAGGCAGTATGAAGAATATCTGGTGAAATGGAGAGGAAGGCCTATGGAAGATTCATCCTGGCTATCTAAGGTAGTGGTTGACTGGTTGGGTTTTCTTCAACCATCTGAGATGTGATGGGTCACTTCTCAAATTACCCTGGGTGTCTGATGCAGGAGCATCTAGTGGTGTAAGGGCAATCTTGCATCACCCAAAAATAGTTAAATTTCAAGTTTCTCAGTTTTTAGATGTTTATACATTTTTGGATACCCTTTTCGTCATAATGAAATTCCCAATTTACAGTTTTTATTTTATATTCCTGGGTTGAAATATATTGCAGTTTTAGTTTCCCAGATTTGCACCTGAAAATCTTCCGAGTTAGATTTGAGGCACTTAGAGTTTCTAGAACAGCCCTGAAACTTGCTGAAATTGGCATAGCTAATTTCAAGTGTGTTATTGACTTTGAGACCTTTCCAATGGTTCAAACGGTTCACGAATCGAAGTCCTGGATCAAAAGTTATGGCCCCGGGAAGTTGGCGCACTTTCTAGAAGATACAATTGCAAATGTTCTTTTGAAATTTGAACTTCAAGTTGTAATTTTTTGGCGCCAAACCACCTAAACTCAAATTTTAATGTTGCTTTGGCTCCAAACTAAATAGGAGCTCTATTTATGGGCAGGTTTCTAATTTTTGGGTAGCTTTTTGGGGGACAAGCTCGCATATTGCGAAAGGGTGATTCTGTAGCTTTCTGTAACTTGCATGTGTTGTAGAACTTGAGGATTTAAGATCCTCTGCATGTAAGAAGCTCCATTTTCTGAATAATAAAATTATTCTCTTGTTTGTGGGTTATTTTCTATCTCGGGCTGCGCCCTCATCACTTAAGGGATGCAAGATTGTGGATTAAGATGATGTAAGAGGATATGACTTAAGGGTCCTTTAAGAGGATGGCTTAAGGGGATGTAAGAGGGTGGATTAAGGGGAGTTGAGAGAATGACTTAAAACCCTAAATCCTAAACCATAGGACCTAAATCCTAGGAGATGAACCATAAACCCTTAAAACCCATATAGATTTGTTATTCTAAGAATCTCATGAACCCTAGAAACCCTAAACCCTAAACCATATGACCTAAAGACTACAAGATGAACCTTAAACCATTAACCCATATAGATTTGTTATTCTAAGCATCTCATGAACCCTAAACCCTTAAAACCATATGGATTTGTTATTCTAAGCATCTCATGAACCCTAGAAACCCTAAACCCTAAACCATATGACCTAAAGACTATGAGATGAACCCTAAACCATTAACTCATATAGATTTTTCATTCTAAGCATCTCATGAACCCTAAACCCTTAAAACCCATATAGATTTGTTATTCTAAGCATCTCATGAACCCTAGAAACCCTAAACCCTAAACCATATGACCTAAAGACTAAGAGATGAACCCTAAACCATTAACCCATATAGATTTGTTATTCTAAGAATCTCATGAACCCTAAACCCTTAAAACCCATATAGATTTGTTATTCTAAGCATCTCATGAACCATAAAAACCCTAAACCCTAAACCATATGACCTAAAGACTAAGAGATGAACCCTAAACCATTAACTCATATAGATTTGTTATCTAAGCATCTCATGAACCCTAAACCCTTAAAACCCATATAGATTTGTTATTCTAAACATCTCATGAACCCTAGAAACCCTAAACCCTAAACCATATGACCTAAAGACTAGGACATGAACCCTAAACCATTAACCCATATAGATTTGTTATTCTAAGCATCTCATGAACCCTAAACCCTTAAAACCCATATAGGTTTGTTATTCTAAGCATCTCATGAACCCTAGAAACCCTAAACCCTAAACCATATGACATAAATACTAGGAGATGAACCCTAAGGGGTGTTGAGAGAGACTTAAGGGGATGAAAGTGGATGTATTAAGGGTAGCTATATGAGGATATAGATTAAGGGGTCCTAAGAGGATGGCTTAAGGGGTGTTGAGAGAGTGACTTAAGGGGATGAAAGTGGATGGATTAAGGGTAGATATACGAGGATATGGATTAAGGGGTCCTAAGAGGATGACTTAAGGGGTGTTGAGAGAGTGACTTAAGGGGATTCAAGTGGATGGATTAAGGGTAGATATATGAGGATATGGATTAAGGGGTCCTAATAGAATGGCTTAAGGGGATGCACGGGGATGGATTAATGGTATAAAAGAGGATGACTTAAGGGGTTTGAAGAGAATGGCTTAAGGGGATATGAAATCAATTATAAACTTTTTATAAAATGAAAATGAATTAAATTTAGTTTTATATTTATACTATCAATTGAATTTATCTATAACTATATATAGTTACCTGTCTCTATATTTGAATTCCATTGTAATATATGTGCATCTCCTCTTTTTTTTTAAAGCATCTAGTTTTGGGAGACCTAAAACAAAAAATGATATAAAACTTTAATTAGGAAATGACTAAAGACAAATATATATATCAATTAAATATAAATACAACAATATACTTACCAATATTTATTTACTCTATTGTACCATCTGCATCCTCTCTCTTTTGTAATGCATCTATGATTGTCTCATGATCATCCATTGAAAGTATCCATAAAACTTTATTAGTAGGCCTCCCTTGATATCTAACTAGTTTTATATTGGTTGCCAAATCAAATGTGAATAATGTATAATCTTCTTGTGTCTTTCATAATCTTCAAATGCAGGAAAGCCATTCTTTCTTATCAAATATTTTCCAAGCTAGGTGCCAACAACAACCATTGAACTATTTGGATACTCAAAGTTGTCATCATCCACTTTAGGATGTACCAACTTATGTTTTCTCTCAACATCTATCGAACCAATACTCTGTCTCCTCTTCATTTCCCTTAGGTGCAACAATAACATACAGATTCCTACAAAAATAAATAAAAATTTCAATAAAGAGTGACTTATATTTAATTCACATATATAAACATGCATACATATAAAATTCAACTAAAAAATAATGTACCTTCTTGTACAAGATCCGAAACACGATCATAATCATCTAATGCGAACACTTGATTATCTTCAATTATCGTTCCATATTGAACATGTGTTGATGTAGGTGTTAACTCTCTTTGTTGCCATTGTTCGACCCATTCTGTATTTTCACATGCCTCCCAATCACCTAAAATAAAAAATTGACAAAAGCATGCCAACTCCCTTGTCCATATTGTCCATGTGTTTGCATTTGAAATCTTAAATGAATGCCATTTTGCAGATCCATTAATTGTTTCACAATCTTGTCAAGAAAAAATATCATTTTCTTCAACTAACCAAAAGAAGTGTCAAATTTTTGAGCTCTCACTTGTTCTTGTAGATAATTTGGTATTGTACTAATCCACAATTGCACATGCATCTCTAAATTTCGCAGCATCCTCAAATTTTAGTTACTCTCTAGCAAGAGCTCTTTTCACTCACACACCTGCTCCATTGTGTTCTCCCTTGCCATGACCAACTTAAAAAAAACTCCATAAGTGCTAGATATTATTTTCCTTATGAACTCTACATAACCAATCAAACATTCTAGCATTTTTTAATTGACCTGTGCAATTATCTGACCATATGAGATGTTCTAGCATTTGAATTCCTCTCTCTTTTAAATTTTTATAAAATATATCAAAACAATATTGAACAAACTCAGATGAATGTAATTTATTATCACTTACATAAAAATGGCACTCTCTCAAAAAAAATTCATTATCTTCTCTACTATCATCTACATGTCTATAAACAATATGAACAAATATAGCTACTTGCACTGAATTATAATAGTGTGATTGAATTTCTTCTTGTGGAGCAAGAGTATAATTTTCAGCAAAATCAACAACTGACAATATAGTTCCAATTGGGAATGTGTTTTTACATAAATGAAATTGATTATCAAGCCAATCAACATACTGAGAGTGTTGAAAATATTTAGGTACAATCTTATCTTTAAATTCTTTAATAAATGCATGCACACTAAAATTTTCCACAATTAGCTAACAACATTTTCCATTTTTTCCATCTTTTAAAGAATAATCAACATTTTTTATTTTTTTTACATCCACTAATTGTTGTCCAAATTCATCTAAACTACTTCCATGCATACATTCTCCTAATAATGAAAAGTTACCACATCTATTGCATTCTCTAGAAATACATGCTTTTAAATAAAATAAGTTTCCATTAGAGGGTTCACAAAACAAACCTACTATAAAATCTTTGATTCTTTGAGGTGACATATTAATACCACAAATGTCCTGCGTAATTTGGTTAGCATGCAAATTGCATTGTATATATTGAAAACTATCATAATAATAACGAAATTGTACGAGTCTTACAACAACAAGAGATTCGTTGCTTATTAATTCTAAAATACCAAGGTTTACACTTTTCAAATGATCTTTGACTTATGTTAATATTCAATGGTAAGATTGAAGCATCTAATTTTTTTTTATATAATTTAGTTTGAGTCATATCTAAGAGATGCTTTGGATGAAGTTCACAAATTTTGAAACCCACCTTAAATTTAAGACATCTCTAATGTTAGGTGATATTCTTGTATTATCATGCCAAAATTTATCAATTAAAGATTTAATTTCATTAGTTAATTTCATGTTTGATCTTCAAATTCTACCACTAAAACTCCAACATTGATTAATTGGATCTTTTTCAATACTTTCTCTTCTTTTGGCAGCTCTTATTAACTTTTTAGGATTTACTTTTATACATTTACTAATCTTACTGACGAGGGTGCTAACCCGAGACACAAAATATCACACACACAACAGAGAATATTATTTTATTCATAATGATGAAATTCTTACATGTAGAAGATCTCAAATCCTCGAGTTCTGCAATACATGCTAGTTACAAAAAATTACAGGAGTTCCCCTTTTCTTAGTATGCGCTCCCCCCCAAAAAGCTACCCAAAAATAAAAAAACTAGCCCCATAAATAACTCCTTTTTGGTTTGGAGCCAAAAAAACATTCGAATTATGAGTTTTAGAGGCTTGGCACTGAAAATTACAATTTGAAATACAAATTTTAAAACTACATTAAAAAATTAGCACATTTTTTAAAATGCACCAACTTACAGGAGCCATAACTTTTGATCTGGGACTTCATTTGATGAACCGTTTGAACCATTGGAAAGGTCTCAAAGTGAAGAACATGCTAAGAAGTGCTCTGCTAGTTCTGGCGATTTCTAGGCCCATACGAGATCGTTTAGTGCCTCAAACTGGACTCAAAAGATTTTTTAGGGCAAAAAGCATAAACTAAAACTTGAATAACTTTCAAACCGGGAATGATCTTGACCTGATTCTTTTTCCAAAGTGCTTATTTTTCTTTCCTAAAGCTTCCCATAAATTTTTTCCTCCTCACGCCTTCAAATTCAAAACTGCTAAAAATAGAAATTGAGCAGAAAAAATAGAAATGCAATTCTAAAAGTTGGGAACTCTTATTCGATGAAAATGGTATCTAGAAATACAAAAACATCTACAAAGAGCTAACAAAAAGGAAACATAAAGGAAAACATATTTTTGGGTGATGCAAGATTGCCCTTACACCACTGGATGCTCCTGCATCACTTAACATTCTTTTATTTGAAGTTGCTTTATCAACTAGAGCAGTTGTTATTGCACGATGAGTCACATTCTTATCTTTAGATCAACTTTTATTACCTATTAAATCAATAGCATTAGCAAAAATAGATATGACTTGTTCTACTGAATCATCTTTCTTTTTTGGTTTTACAAAAATACCTAATTTTTTCATCACTTTTCTCATTTTCGACATTCTCATCAATTGCACCATGAGTTGACATTGGAATCCTAATTTCTTTCTATAATTTTTTTTTTATATATTCTATTTCCATAAGTTCTAATTTTTCTCTAAGAAACTTTACCACAAAGGTTATCTAGCACATCTTTTTCAATTGTAAAATAAACATTTTCACCTTCATCCATACAAGGGGTTTCATTTTCACTCACACAAGGGGTTTCATTTTCATTTTCAAATGTAAAAGGTATTTAATTCTCATTTTCATCAATATGAGGGATTTCATTCTCATTTTCATTCTCATAAGATATAATTTCATCATTTTTTGTTTTTGCATTGTTTCAACCCTAGAATTATTGATATCATCAATGGTGTATCCAACTTCATCTAAACAAGCAAGATTAATATTATCAAGACTTGGGTTTGAAAACACACCTAGATAGATTGTTTGAATAGGTGAATTTTCCATATCATTAGGAGGTGGATTTGAAGACATACCTAAAGTTGTTTGCATAGGTACTATTTCCATATCATTCAAAGTTGAAGTTGAATGCATAGTTGGGTTTGTCTCCATAATTGCATTTTCTTCCATATTCACCATCTCCAGATTTGCATCATCTACATTCATTTCATCATTCATGGCTTCCTCTTCAATATTCATGGAACTAGATGCTTCCAAATTTTTCATTTGGCGAATCCTTTCTCTTCTATCCCTTTGTCTTTTTGCCTCCATTTCTTTATTTGCTTGAATTTCTTCGGGTGTCATTAACTTTCTACATTTTTTTCTTTTTCTTTTCTTTGATCCCATGGTTACCAAACCCTTTTTTATGACAAAAAAATGATTCAAGTAACCTATTTTCAAATTTCCTTCTCCTTCAAATATTCAAACAAAACTATGTAGTATGAAGATCCTTTCTTCTATAAACTTTGAAGTACAAAAACACCATGAATACATCCAAAAGTTCTCTTTTTCCAAATCTTCTTGTAAAATATTCTTGTACTTGATTCCACTTTAGGAAATTCAACCTACACTTGTCTCTTCCAACAATTTGAATAGAGTATGCCCTGCACAAGACAAATTTGCAATAAAAAACACAAAAAATGGTGCTTTTAGACTGTACTGCAGAAAAGGAATGTTGTAGGAAAAATGTGTTTTATTAGTATTTTCCAAATTGGGAAAAATTGGCTATATAAGAAACATGTACATGTTATGAAACACATACACATTCTATTATAGGAATGTGTACGCATTATATAACACATATGTGTTACCTTTACCCAACAGGTAATAAGATAACACGTATTCATTTCATTTAAATAAGGTGTACATGTTATTTAAAAATTGAATTCTCAACCCACATGTAGCCTTGGTTTTAGGCTTGGGAAAGGCTTGGCAATACGAGCCTTAGCCTTTGACCTGCAACTAAAAAACTAAGGCAGATTTTAGAAGAATGTCCAATTTTGGAAATATGGCTTATGGACTTTTTTTCCTTATCAATCTATAAAATTAAAACCCATTAGAGAACACGATGTCTAGTTTTTGAATATATATATTTTTATTAATATTGGATTATGTTTTTTATTTTCTAATTAATTTCTAAGAAAACTTGGTTTTAAACTTAAAATATCAGGCTTTTTTTGTTTTTTAATAACTTTTTTTTGGTTAAGTTTCTTGTAAAAACAATTATATGGCATCAATCCTCAAAAAATTCTCTACAAAATGAAAAAAAAAAGATTCAAAAAATGTTTAGTTTAGGTCCAATTATGCTATTTGTACACATTGATTTTTAAAAACAACAATTAAGGCCAATAAAAATTCAATAAAAAAAATATTCAACAAAAAATTACGAATTTTTTTTTTTCATCAATCTTCATGTTGTTAGCTCTCTTTCCACAAAAGCAATTAGCAAAATATTTTTATTTGGGTCAAAAAGTGGTGTTCGTACACGTGCATGGTATGGTAAGAAAAATGAACTTTTAAAAAGTGGTTTTTATAGATCCCTATCAAAATTTAATTACATATTTGGAAACTAGATTCAAAATGATAAATTACATATTACTGAATTTTTTAAGATTCATTGTGTAAGTGCCTCAAATTTTTAGTCCAAGTTTGACAATTTCTAAAAAATAGCAAAAACACTTCCACTTTTTGAGCTTTTTGTCGACCCAACTTCTTGCATCAGTCTGCCTCAGGATGCCTATCTTTTGTATAGGATGTAAATGTTCTACACACTAAGATGTAAGTGAATATATGTGATTTCACGTTATATTATTTATGAATGTCAATGCTTATATGTTGTATAGGATATAATTGTTATACCCATTGTGTTATAAGTGCATAAGATTAAGTGTTTTCAATTATATTATTTATGCCTATCAATACCTATCTATTGTATACAATGTGATTGTTATATCCAGTCTATTGTAAGTGCATAACCTATTGGTTTTTTAGTTATATTATTTATGCCTGGGAATGTCTATCTATTGCATACAATGTAAATGTTCTACACATTGAGTTGTAAGTGAATATCTGGGGTTTCAAGTTATATTGTTTATGTTTTTGAATGCATATATGTTGTATATGACATAATTGTTATAAAGCCAATATGGCCTCCATTTGTAACTATTAATATAGTTGGATGGGAGGGAAAGAGCAATCTACACATGTTAAATGGGAGGAAGTGGATGTCTTACCCATTGTGACATGCCATATGATCTACAATATCAAATTGTTCTAGCCAATGTATTGCAAGTGCATACATGGGGTCATGTAAAATGTTAATGGATGCAAATATTATTCCATAAATTCCTATGTTTTGTATACGATGTAATTGTTCAACCCACTATACTCTAACTGCATATTTGATTTGTTTTTTTTACTGCTTATATAAAGAAGCAAAATAACAAAGTAAAAAGACCAATAAAAAGCAAACTATAAACATCTTTTACATTATAAATTGTCAACATATACACAAAAAATAAATATTTGGCTATGTGAATCAAGTTGTGACACAAAAAAGGTGTCACTTTCCATTTTAACTGAAATTGCATGTTTGACGAGTGCCAAATTTGGCACCTACCAAATAAGAAAAGTGAATAAAAAACCTGAATCCTTTACCTTCAATCTACATTGTTACCATTTCATGTGCTATTATTTTCCTCTGCTCAACCTGAGTTAGCCAAATATAGTCCATTTTTTCACTTGGAGCTTGTGAATCTTCATGGTGATGCCACCAAGGTGTCACAGAGGTGAAAGAGGTATGTATTTCTAGCTTTTTAGTTTCAAATTTGAATTAAATTGTAGATTGAATTAGGTTTTTTAATTAAAATTTCTTTCAATTTCCAAGAAATGAATCTCCACCTCCAAATATGGAAAATCCTCAATCACCTCCTCATGAAGAACCTCATGAACAAGAACAACATCAAATTCCTCCCTCAATTCATAGACGTCCTATAGGAACACAAAAAAATATTCTAGATCAAATAGAAAATGATAAAAAAGAACTTGAAGAATTGATTGCACAAGGTTAAATAATATTGTTGCAGAACACCATCATAAGAGAGGCCTTTTTGGATCCCCATAGTCTATTGTATCTCATGTAGGATCAATGAGTGCACAAATTAATTTTTGGTCAAATAAGAGGGAAGAATTAAAACAATTTTGTGCAAGTAAAATTTTGTATGTGTTTGCCATGGTGTAACTATTTAATTGTATTAATTATGATGCATCAATCCCACCCATGTCATTCATCAAATTATGGAAACAAGTGATACATGTCAAATAAAATAAAGAAAATTTAAATTTGTGACACATACTATAGAATTAAATTCAAAATATATGTATTGATCATAAAGCTAACATTTTACTATTATACAGTCAATATCTTGAGAATCAATACATTCATTACCTACATTAAATATTTGCAAAAAAGAAATTTTACTGATTCTTTGTTTAGGGGAGAGGTTTTAATAGTGGAGTGGGGTTCAATAGTGGGGACACAAGTAGTATTTACTAAGCCCCATGATGGAGCACTCTATTGTAAAACAAATTTTATCTAAAAACTAAACATTAACGGACCAATCACTGTATAGATAAAGTTTATTTTAATATAAATGGTTTGTATTTGTCTCAAAAAGAGATACATCATCACAGTTATGCATGTTAGAAAATATTCATTAACCATCTTGAACAACACATAAACAATCCAAGTTGCTTTGTTATGAGTTGTAGCATCAAAACTAACACCCAAAATTTAAAAGACATAAAACAAAAACTCTCAGCATATATCACCAACTACACTTTTAAACCATCTATTTTCCTAAAAATTGTATGCCACATGAACATTGATGAAACCCATATATCCTATCACCACATCAAATTGGGTCCATTTAGTATCCTTGTTTCCCAATAACTTAATACTATTACAACATAAAA